>JAURVB010012164.1:0-15254 GCA_033002965.1 Piper betle | reverse complement strand
GTTTTACAGCTATTCTATTGTGTATTTGATTTATCGTGTACAGGACGAGGATTAAGAAGCATTTTATCGGATCCCACTTAACTCGGGCCATTGTAGCCAACGGTTTTGTTCGGATTAATAACCCTCGAGGATGAGATCCCTCGAGTCGGTTCGAAGTTGAGATCCACCACAAGAGCTGTATCGTGGCCTATTGTATAAATCCCAACCCAGGCCTATATATGTATGGTTTTCGCGTTTCAGTGAGAGATGGAATGAAGGCTACTTGACAGCCACACCTTCAGATAGGGCGATGTGCTAACGGAATAGCGGGCTGCTGGAGCTGGAAGAACCCCACTTTTCGGTCCTGAAAGGATCCGGAACAACTCCACCTTTTGAGTTCCTCCAAACTCAGGGAAGGGTGATGGTTGGCTACGGGGTGCTGCATATGTAGCACGTGTCACAGACTTGTTCGGTCTCAAGAGGGTACTAAGGGTCGACTGCCTCGACGAAGTGCTTCGGCCACCGTGCTCAAGGCCAGGAGTAGTGTGGAAGGATGTAGAGGGCAGAAGGAATGAGATTTGATGCGAGAAGAGATAGGAGAAACGGCCAAGGTATGAGAATGAGCAAAGAAAGGGGGACGTTGTCGACCTGAGGGCGACGGCACCCATATATGCCTTGATGAGAGTTCTTGAGGAGGCATATAGTTTTCATTCAATTGGAGAGTTTGCTCTCCTATGCTAGATTGATATTAGTTATTTTCTGCAGGCTGGTAACACTCGTTACTAAAAGTTTTTCTATATGTATGCAGGTGAGAAATCCCAGGGATGAAGGCTCGTCGGGACTGTTGAGGAGCGAGCACGGTGCCAGCCCATGTGTTAATGATATTATAATGATGGTGTGTTAATGCTACGTGAATGATAATTTCGATGTGTTGGTTGGATGAATTGCTTGTTATGAAGCCCAATTGTCCCCATTCATGCGTTTGTGGTGGCTCATCCCCATCTTAAGACGGTGAGGGGTGAGATCCGGGTCGGGCGGACACCAAACCTAATGGGTCAGCGAACCGGTTCGGTCAGGTCGGTGACATTTCCTGGTCGATTCACAGATGAGGCGAAACGGGTGCCAAGCACCAATGGTGCCCGATGCCATTACTTCAGCCAGTAGACGCTGCCGGTGGCTGCCGCCGGGAAGCTTGCTGGAAACCAGCCGAAGCCCACTGGAAACTCAGAATTGCTGGAATTCACCTGGATCCTCGCGGAGCTCACCCAGTCGAACCCGATTGAATTTTGGATGCCGAAGAGCGCCGAATTTGAGCTCCGAGACACGCGACGGAACCCTAGCTATCGCCGATTGCCGACGACGTGAGGTATAATTACCTCCGATTTGATTATTTAAAATTGATGATGATTGTTAGCATAGCATGCTAGAATTGAGTAGTTGTCATGATGAATGCCAGACTATGAATGAAGTAAAGATGTGCATGATGTGATTTACAGGGAATGAAGGTTAAGTGATCTAATGAAGTAAAGTAAATTTGAGCATGATAATCGAGTACAACGTAACTTAGGAAATATAATAAAATTGGTGTTAATAGGATAAGTTGGAATTACTTTCACATTTATAATTGTTGATTGTTATGGTTGATGTTTGTATTGTGAGTGTGTTTGATCATGACGAGTTTGATTCATCATTTAGTTAGCGGGCGTTAGTATTTAGTTTTGATGTGTAGGTACGGAGTAGGAGCTCGCCGCCTAGGCACGATGACACGCTTGGAGCTTCTACCAGGTCCGTTTAGGACTCGTCTCTGTTTTACTCTCTTCTATTGTATGTTTGTTTTATTGCTTGCAGGACGGGTTAAGTGGCATTTTATCGGATCCCACTTAACTCGGGCCATTTAGCCGAATAGTTTTCCAGATTAATAACCCCTCGAGGATGAGATCCCTCGAGGATGATTTCGAAAACAAGATCCACCACAAGTTGCCTTCGGGCCTATTATATAAATCCCTTCCCAGGCCTATATATATAATTTTATCGAGTTTTCAGTGAGACGAGAGATGGAGAAACCGACTGCACGTACCATGAGCGGATGCCGTGACAGTCAAAGCGGGCTCTGGATTAGTGCAGCAGACTGTTCCATTCCCGAGGGATCCTGACAACTCTGCGTTTGAGTTCCTCACACCCGGAGAACGTGGAGGTTTACGGGTACTGTTTAGTACAGCGCATGTCCGGACTTGTGGTTTAAAGGGTACTAAAGGCGACTGCCTGAGAGTACTCGGCCTTCGTGCTCAAGGCCAGGAGAAATATGGAGGTAAGGAGAGGGCTTAGGATTCGAGACCAGAAAATGAAGTAAGAAAATGCCGAGAGAGGCATCAGCAGCAATAGATCAGTCAGTTCGGGATGCTACCGGGTCTGCAGCCCAGTGGCTCCTCAGTAGGTGCCCTTCAGAGTGTTCACGAGGAGTATATGATGTTTTCTTTCATATGAGAGTTTGCTCTCATAGCCAGCTTGTTATAGTTATTTTATTTTCCAGACCAGTAACACTTGTTACTGACGTGTTTTTATACTATATGTAGGTAATAATCACGAGTTGGAGGAGCCAGTTTGGACGGAGGAGCACTATTGTCACTTGCACACATGTCAGTCGATTGAGTGGTTATATTGTGTTTATGATGTTATTATATGGTGAATGGTGTGATTAAATGCTTGAGACATGATGATGTGACATGATTAAATGTTAAGACATGATGATAGAATGTGAAACATGAATAGATTGCGCAGTGGAAGCATTGTGGGTTGAGACCCAAGTTCTAAAATGAGTTTACAGCATATTAGATTGTGTGTGAATGAAATTGTTGATATATGCATATATATTTGTATATATTATTTTGACAGGGTGGACCCTAATTGCACTTTTAGGGGAGACTCTGTCCGTTGTATTTCAGAATTTTTATGTGATTTTTATCGTAATTGTATTGGTGTGTAAATTAGTTTGAATGTCATCCATGTAGTATCATGTTAGGATTCTGAGCATTCATCCATGTATGATGAGTCGTATCTTCATCTTAAGACGCCGAGATTAGATCCGCACGAGTTGGGTTCGGGTTAGCCGACCTAACCGGGGCCTGTAACATGCCGGTTTGGTTCACGAGCGTGGACCGGATTTGAGTGTTACACCAAGTCTTTCCAATAATTCTCTTTAAAACCCTCTAGTTTTTCTTCTTCGATAATATTTGCTTCATGAATATAGCATAGCTCAATATCTTCTCTAGAGCTTAGACAAATAAGATATTTATAAAAAACTTCTTAAACACCTCTAAGAATTGCTTAAATTTGTTATTTTTGTTTACTTTTCTATAGTGTGTTTACTTTTCTGTAGTTTCTAAGGAAGTGGAACTCATGAGGACTGGTTATGATATCAAATCCCTTAGGTGGTAGGACTTTCATCCATCCATTTTTGTTTTCATCTTGTTCAACCTCCTCTTGAATAGCCATGGAAATTAATCTCTTTTTATTGTGAGGGTTTTCCAATTCCTTACCGCTTCTCAATATAATGACTTTGCCCCTAGGATTTTGACTGTTACAGAGTCCACCTTGTGGTTTATTACTCAATGTTCTGGCAATTTTACTCATTTGAGTTTCCAAATTCCTCATGAAATCCTAATGACTTTGTATAAATTTCATAAGCATTGCCTCCATAGTTGGTTTCTTTTCCTGAAGTTGTGCTGTATTTTGCTAAAAACTGGGATGAGTTTGTTGTCATCAACCTGACGTTGAGGCTTGATTGCCTCCTCATGTAAAATTCGGATGATTCCTCTATCCTAGATTGTAAGTATTGGAATAGGGGTGGTTTTGATGCCTCATATAACTTCCAACAAAGTTTACTGATTCAGGATTACTGACACAATGCTTAGTATGATGTCTGTCACCACACCACTCACACTTAGTTGCTATCATGTTCATCAAATTCACATTAGAATTCATCCCCAAAGCTTGCACCTGTTTTAATAGAGCAACCACTTGTGCCGACAAAGCGGTCACTATGTCCAATTTGAGAACACCTCCACTCTTCTTCCTCATTGCTCTGTCTTGCCCCATCTGATAATGGTTAGATGCCAATTTTTTTCAATAACTCATTAGCTTCTCTATAGGATTTGCTCATGAGGGATCTAGTGGCAGGAACATCTACAGTGGATTTAGTTTCGTTATGGAGTCAATTGTAAAATTTTTAACTTTGAACACATGGGGGTATTCCGTGGTACGGAAGCTTCCTTAGTAAATCCTTGAACCTCTCTCATGTATCATATAATGATTTGTTGTCAAACTGCACAAAAAATAATAATATCATTACAAAATTAACAATCTTAGATGGTGGAAAGTATTTAAGTTAAAACATTCTCGTTAATTCATCCCAAGTGGTGATAGAATAAGGCGCCTGTGAATTCAACTATAATCTTGCATTTCCGGATAAAGAATATGGAAATAATCGAAGTCGGATAGCTTCCTTAGACATTTGATTCATTTTAAATGAATCACAAATAGCAATAAAATTAACCAGATGAGTATGAAGATCTTCAAGCTCCAATCCTGCAAATTGTCCCACGGTTTGCAGCATTTAGAACATCAATGGTTTCAACTCAAAGCTATTTGATTCAATTGGTGGTCTGAGAATGCTTGATGTAATCCGTCTAAAACTGGAAGAGAACTTTTCCAAAGCTTTTGTCTCATCATCTTGGCTACCGGTTGAGGATTATTAGTCATCTACCCTGCTTCCATTACTCTTTGAACTCTAGCCTGGCGTAGTCGTCGCACAAGTTCTCTTGATCTCTGGATTATATGGCTCAAGATCTTAAGTACCTTCTCTTTACATGCACTAAGTTGTACCTGACTAAATAGTAAAGATACAAAAATTAAAACTTAGAAAGAGATGAGAATAATTTAAACAACCAATCAAACTAATTTCGAAAAAATTAAATTCCAGCTTAATTCGTTGGCAACGACACCAAAAATTAGATGTGAAAATTATAATGCAAGTACACGTGCTGAATCAAATAATAAAAGTGATAAGAAAGTATCGGTCCTATGAAGAATTAGTACTAGAAGTTTTCAATTACCAAGCTACTTTAATTAATTACAATTGAATGGAAATGAATTCAAAGAGTGATTAAATTGCAGATTAAAACTAAAATAATCTAACAAGCAATATTCAAGTCAAATATTAACTCCAAGATAACAAACCTAGGATTGTCATATGTGATATGAAAGACATCATTGAATTACAAAGAAAAATAAATCAAAACAAGAAAAACTCTTGTTGGGAAAGTGTTTTTTCTTCCGATCAAAATTCTTCGTCGTTCCTTGTCGTATTTCGTGCTGTCATCCAACCATCCCCTAGTCATCCCGAGTTTTTCCAAGAGTTCTCTTTAAAACCGGCATAAAGTTTATAAATGATCCACCCAATATTATAAGTGTGGCCGACCATAATTTTTAGAAATATTGAAAAATTGTTTTCCTGTTGCCAGTGCTTGAGCACTTGGGTTTCGGCCATAAATTTTTCTTAACCACAAGGCCAACGTCAAGAGCTCTCAATGTAAAACCCACGATTCGAGTCAGGGTTTTATATTCAGAACTGGTCGATTCAACCATTATTTTTGAGTCGAGTCAATTTCAAAACACGTGTACTAAACCAACGCCAGTCGTGTGTATGAGCTATGAGGGTGCCCAAGTATATGATAATAACATCATGAACTCAACAAAAAAAGAGTTATCAGAATATATGAGAGCATGCTAGTTATTTTTTTTTATTTTTATATATAGTGGATCATAGAATTAGTCTTATGTCGTTTACCGCGTTAGGACGTAAGTTACAAGTAGTTTGGGTGGGTTGATAGTTCTAGAGCATATCATTATGATGTTTTGGTGTTTGTTTGATTCTATGGGATTTTTCCGATTTTTATGGACTTTTTTTAAGATTTACTGCGACTTAATTATTATTCTTCACTCGAGTCGGAGACGAGTCAAGTAATATTTACAAGTTTGCCACCAGCCCTTTTCTTCCCTCCCAACACCTTCTTCCCCAAACCCTTGCCCCGACGCCGCCCTCGTGTAGCATCGCCGCCACTGCCATGGATGCCACCCTGTCGCAGATCGGCGCCGCCTAGCCCTACCATGGCGTCGCCGTGCCGCCCCGACCAGGCCCGGCCATCATCTAGCCGCTGTGACGCGAGGAAGCCGCACCGTTGTGTCGCTCTTCCATCGCCAATCGTGCCGTGGGCGACTGTCGTCGCCGCGATCGAGTGGTCACCTCTACATTTTCGACCAACCCACGCCCTCCCTGACCGGAACGGAGACCATCGCTGCCCAGGCTGGCTAGATCTAGTCACCCATCGCCGCCGCCCCTGTTTTAGGCATTTCACGGCGAGCCGCAGCCTCCATTGGCAACGTCGATGTCGTAGATATGCCGGGCTCACCGAGCCGGTTCCAATGGTTCCCAATATGACCACTTTCCGGCCAGTAGATGCCGTCGGTAACTGTCACCCAATAAACTGCTGGAAGCTGCCGAAAACTACTGAAACTTGCAGGAAAATTGAATTCGCTGGAATTTGCCGGATCTTCCGCGGAGCTCATCTAGTTGATCCCGATAGAACTTCGGATGCCGACGAGTGCCAAATTCGAGCTCCGAGATGCGCGAAAAACCCTAGCCGTCGCCAATTGCCGACGACGTGAGGTATAATTACCTCCGAATTTATAATTTAAACTTGATAATTGTTAGCACAACATGCTAGGGTTGATTTATTGATGTGATTAATGCTTAATTATGGATGAAACGATGAGTTGCATGATGAGATTGAGTGTGAATGAAGAGTAAGTGATCTAATGAGAGCATGATAAGTGACTACGACGTAACTTAGAAAAACACGATAAGATTAGTATGAATAGGAGGAGTTAGAATTACTTGCATGCTTATGATTATTTGATTGTTGATTGATGTTGGTTGTATTGTGAGTGTGTATTGGTCATGTCGAGTTGATGCATCATTTAGTTAATGGGTGTTAGTATTTAGTTTTGATGTGTAGGTACAGAGTATGAGCTCGCCGCCTAGGCGTGATGACACACTTGGAGCTTCTACCAGGTCCGTTTAGGACTTGTCTTTGTTTTACGTTCTCTTCTATTGTATGTTTATTTTATTTTATTATTTGCAGGATAGGTTAAGTGGCATTTTATTGGATCCCACTTAACTCAGGCCATTTAACCGAACAATTTTCTGGATTAATAACCCTCGAGGATGATTTCAAAAATAAGATCCACCACAAATTGCCTTCGGGCCTATTATATAAATCCTTTCCCCAACCTATATATATAATTTTTTCGAGTTTTCTGTGAGACAAGATATGGAGAAACCCACTGCATATACCATGAGCGGATGCCATGACAGTCAAAGCGGGCTCTGGATTAGTGCAGCAGACTGTTCTATTCCTGATGGATCCTGACAACTCCGCGTTTGAGTTCCTCACACCCGGAGAACGTGGAGGTTTACGGGTAATGTTTAGTACAGCGCATGTCCGGACTAGTGGTTTAAAGGGTACTAAAGGCGATTGCCTGAGAGTACTCGACCTTCGTGCTCAAGGCCAGGAGAAATAATGAGCTTGCCCAGCCTGGACGGAGGAGCAATAATGTCGCACACACATGTCAGTCGATACAATAATTAATATTTTTGTTATGATGTTATTATATTGAGAATGACGTGAAATACTGAGACATGATACAATGTGATTAAATGCTTAAGATATGATGATAGGACGTAATTAAGTGCTAAGACATGATGAGATTATGTGAATATGAATAGATTGCGCAGTGGAAGCCTTGTGAGTTGAGACCCAAGCTTCAAAGTGAGTTTACAACATATTAGATTGTGTGAATGAAATTGTTGATACATGCATATATATTTATATATATTATTTTGACAGGGTGGCCCCTAATTGTACTTTTAGGGGAGACTCTGTCCGTTTTATTTTAGAATTTTTATTGATTTTGATCGTAATCGTATTGTTGTATGTATTACTTTGCATGTCATCCATGTAGTATCATGTTAGGATTCTGTGCATTTATTCATGCATGACGAGTCGTATCTTCATCTCAAGATATCGAGATTAGATCCGCATGAATTGGGTTCGGGTTAGCTGACCTAGCCGGGGCCTGCAACATGCCGGTTCGGTTCACAGGCGTGGACCGAATTTGGGGTGTTACACTGAATCCTAGTGTTCAAGCACCGGGTTTCGGCCAGAACACCAAATTATGCTTTTTCAGCCCCGCATTGTCCCGAATTCATTCTGGATCATCTTATATCTCTTATACCCAGCTAGAACAACATTAATTAGCAATTTTTATACAAAAATCACAATGATTTCTCATGTTATTAATAATAGCTAATAAACTCGTAAACTAATAAAATTGAAGCAAAAATGACTCGAAATATGATAAAAACTCAATATGAAATGCAAAGAATAATAACTCTTTTATTGAGTTATCACACATACACATACATATAAGTGTTGCACATGGGCCAATATGGTAACCCATGAGCATTAAATCAAACCAGAAGTCTAGTAACAACTTAATATAAGAAAATATATACTTCAAAGTATGATTGACATACGCGTATGGCAACGTTCAACCAACTTCAATAGCAAATTCAAACAAACTTCGGAACCAACGATCATATTGAAAAAACTCAACAATGGTAGTTATTTCACACAAGTTCCCCTTTCTGGGTTGGGGAGGATATGCTTATATAGACATAGTTTGGTGCATGAAAATAAAAAGGTAAATAATAAAAAAGTGTGAAAATGAAAAGGCTAGTAATGAAAGGTCATCATAACCCAATTAAAACATGAAAGGTGATGTATAATAACTTCTTGTGTAGAAATATGAAAGGTAATGTATAATAACTATAGGAATTTTTAACCATGAATAATTAGTCATAAATGCATATACACACTTTAATAACGAAATATGAAGGAATAAGATTTATAAAACCTTAAATAAAACAACCTAGTTACTCGAAAATATATTAAGGTCATAATGAAAAAATTATCATCTTATATATTGGATTTGACCCTGGTAGGTATTATTGTGAGATTAACATAACGCTTAGGGGAAATATTACATTCCACCTACCTTAAGGAAGTTTTTTCTTCAAAATTCATTTATTTCACTCTTGCCATATCACTATCCATCCAATATCGAACCAGATTCCCTCTAATACCACTTGTAACCAACTTCAATGAAAAATTCGACAAACTTAAGAACCAACAACCATGTTGAAAAAACTCAACAAAGGTGGTTGTTTCACACAAGTTCCTCCTTCTGGGTTGGGGAGGATATGTTTGGTGTGTGAAAATGAAAAGGTAAGTAATGAAAAAGCGCGTGAAAACTAAAAGACAACTAATGAAAAGGTCATAATAACTTAATTAGAACATGCAAGGTGGTGTATAATAACTTCTTATACATAAATATGAAGGGTGGAGTATAATAACTAAAGGGAATGTTTGACCATAAATAATTAGTCATAAATACATACACACACCATAATAACAAAATACGAAAAGAAAAGATTTACAAAACTATAAATAAAATAAGATATTTACTTTTAGGGTTTTACTAATATCCCCAACTTGAAAATTTTCGTCCATAAAAATATATTAAGGCCATAATGAAAATTTATCATATTGGATAGGACCCCAATAGGCATTAGATATGATACTAACATAATGTTTAGGGAAAATATTACATTCCACCTACCTTAAGGAATTTTTGTCATCGAAAATATATTAAGGCCATAATAAAAAAATTATCATCTAATATATTAGATTGGACCCCGCTAGGTATTATATGTGAGACTAACATAATGTTTAAGGGAGATATTACATTCCACCTACCTTAACTAAAATTTCTTCTTCGAAATTCCTTTATATGACTTTTGACATCCCACTATCCATCTAATACGGAACCGGGTTCTCTCTAATACCACCTTTAACCAACTTCAATAATAAAATCCGACAATCTTTAGGAACCAACTATGTTGAAAAAAACTCAACAAATGTGGTTATTTCACACAAGTTCCCCCTTTAAGTTGGGGAGGATACAGACATAGTTTGATGTGTGAAAATGGAAAGGCAAGTAATAAAAGGTAATAATAAATCAATTAGAACATGAAAGATGATGTATAATAACTTCTGGCTTAGAAATATTAAAAGTAATGTATAATAACTACAAGGAATGTTTGATCATGAATAATTAGTTATAAATACATACGCACTCTATAATAACAAAATAAAAAAAGATAGGACCAGTTTTAATACTTCATCTTTGTTTGCCCTTGAAATGACATACGTAAGGCCTGACGATTCATCTTTGCCCACCGCTCGAAAAAACCTCAAAGAATAGGAAGGGGATCGCTCGTCTTCATTCTTTGGTTGCTTTGTCCGGTCCACCTGCCAAAACCGCTTTAGCTAGAGTTAAAGCAAGCATGCCAGCTGGGGTTGTCAAAAATATTTTACGGCTATAATGAAAAAATTATCATCTAATATATTAGATCGGTCCCTGGTATGTATTAAATATGAGACTAACATTTAGAGGAGATATTACAAGTTGCAAGTTAGAAGTTGAAGTTAACCGAATTTGAACCCGTGCCCTGAAGGTATTTTTTAAAAAAAATTAAAGTTATCAACATTCGAACTCATAACTCTTTGCATGAAGTATTTTTATTATATTTTTAAAACTTTTATTTTATATTGATTGACTAATTCTGCAAAGGTTAGTATTTTTTAAAATTTTAATTATATTTTAATTGGTTGATTTTCTTAGTATTGAGCTCTTCCCTTATTAATAATAAGAGTGTAGATAAGAGTAGATAAGGCATAAACTGACTTGTTCTTGAGGTTTTGTCCATTCTTCAGGCCCCCAATCAGATACAAGTATTTTCACGCACACATCTTCATGTCCCTGAATACTTAATTGATGAGACTCATTTAAAGCTTCTTCCAATCTAAGGACCCCCATTCCACGATATCCAACTGCAGTTGTCACAGTTCCGGCTCTTTTACCAGATTTTATATTGATCACTTCCGAACCAGGAGCCACTTTCCCAACCACTTCGTTGCTGTTCTCATCCACAAATTTGAGAGGAAATAGGCGCTTACAGTGACTCCGCGGGGGGCTGTAAAATTGCATCCTTTGTCAAAGCTGATTGCATTCAGAGCTGTAAAATTGTACTCAAGTGGTATTGCTTCACCCTTTGGAATCTCCTTAGTACCTTCTGCAACTCCCATCGCTAATCTCCAAAGAAGGTAATGCTCATCATTGCTTTGTTTGTCGGTAATGCTCATAATTTTTTTGTTTGTCGGCTTCAACTAATGCAGGAATAATATCTGATGGAAACAAACCCCTAAAACCAAGAGAATCTAATTTAGGATCTTTATACCATGACCATCCAAAATGATTTCCTTGTGCTGCAGCAACCCCAGTATGATCAACATTTCCACCATATCCAACAGATGAAGCCTCAGGTTCAACTCCCAAATAGTTTGTACCAGTTATGACTTTACCAAATTGCTGCCAGCAAGAAAATTCCTTTGACAAGTCATCTATCTCAACCTTAGCCCTCAACCGGTATCTCTTGAAGCAGTCAAAGATTTCATCTACAACATAAGCATCAACATCTGCTAGTAATGTGAATGGCCCGTCAGATCTCGGACCTGGACTGGAGCCACTACAATCATGCTTCTCATCTGGCCTGCAAGGTCGATAAAGGAATAAATCATACAAGAAGCGTCCGTGTGGTGTGAGCAGGGCAGCATACATGGGGGCTGCAGCATGAAGGGGAAGGTTAGGGGTGGCCAAAGTTGCAGCCTTTTCATCTTGAGGAGCTGTTTCGAACCGCTTGACATCATTGGTGAGCAGACCCCGGAGGAATTTCACAGTATCAGGCCCTCGGAAGCTGATCACAGAGTGGCTGGCAAGGCGGGCTGACAAAGGCCCAGCTTGCTCAACACCCTCCAAGTTCTGCTCATTATGACTGTAAAGCTTGGATGAGCAGCAATGGATGCTCCTGCAACATGCTGGGAAATGGCGAGATCGGAGAAGAAGAGACATCTCTGGCAAGGTGTCAACTCCACTGTAACTCTTGCTTTTACTTTAGCAGCTGAGCTTGACTCTTTAATAGCTGAGCCTGATGACAATCTTACTCAGATAAACCAAACCAATGATTCGACCTACACATCCAACACTGGAGTGGAAGTGGTACTGTCAGTTACAAATTACTGAAAAAAACATTCCTCCCCCTATAAACAAAACTATAAACACAAGAAGGATTAATTAAAAACCTTTGTCCCTGAGATATGACAGAATGGCTCTACATTTCAGCCAGATACATGTCAATAGATTCTTCAGTCTGGATTCGGGGGCTTAATGGCATCTAAAAAGGCAATCCAAATAGTTCCATAGAACTAAATAGTATATGAAGCAGTTACCCAGATCACTTAAAAGGCAAATTAAATGGTTACTCTTTATATTTGTTAAACAAATTGCAAAAAAGCAACTACATGATCTGGAAAAGTTATGTTCACTAGAACACCCATTTCTGTTCCTCAAATTAATGCCCCATAATATAATAGTTAAGAAAATAGATAATTCTACACCGCACGCTACCTCGTTCCAAGAAAATACACAAAAAAACATAAAATGTTTCACATCCAACACATCAATACAGCTAATTATACCTCTGTTATGGATGCGGCAATGTTAAAGATAAATCAAAGATCGGGGGACAAAATGCAGATAGGAGCTCCATAATGACTAAAGGTTGGATCTTTCACCTTGCACGGCTAGAGCGGCCACCGCCGGAGGCGAGAGGGAGTACTAGAGGCCACGGCAGAGGTGCGGCTGGCCGTCGGCGGGGACGGGTTTTGGGGCCGAGGGACATTTTCGGGTTTTCAAGCATTGCTTTACGCTGTTCAGTGCATGGTGGATACGTGTCGGAAAAATGTCTGAACTTGTTAGTGTCAAATAGGGGCCGCTGTAACGGCGTGGGGCCTTATCATATTATTATTATTTTTTATTTTTTCAAGTAATATATAATATTATAATCATATTTGTGTTTAATATATATATATGTAAAATAATTTGAGAATATTATTATAATTTATAAAATTCTACTCTTTAATTATTTTAATTTATGATACGATAAATATTTGAAAAAATATATTTTAGGTAATTATATCATCGAGAATTAAGTCGCCTGGAAAAAAAAACTAGAATTGTCCACTAAATACATACTCAAACCCACTTTATTTAAAATTAAATTGTTAAATTTTCATTATATTCAATTAAATTTCTTCAAATCTGTGCTTCGTGGTTATTTTGGCCATAAAATGAAGGGCAGGATGGGGTGGCGTGCGCTTAAAGTTGATGTGTCAAAGGCTTTAATAGGATTGAATGGTCATATATTTTAAAAATAATGAGGTGGTTTAGGATTTTCCATGCAATGGTGCTCACACATGTACAAATGCTTATCTTCCAACTCTCTTTCTGCCGTGATTAATTGAAGGGTTTATGGATCATTTAAGCCTAGTAGGGGAATTAGGCAGGGTGATTAATTTTTTCTTATCCTTTTGTTCTTATTGCTATTTTTATAATTTTTTAATTGTTCTAAATTCTCAGAAACAGCATTAATTAAATTTGATTTTTTAAAGAGGAAGAACAAAACTGAAAATGAGGGAAGAATTAGTGTTATTAAAATAACAAAAGCTACCCTTTCTATGATTCACTGAATATTTGCTGTTGATGATACCTTCTATTTTGTAAAGCCGATGTAAATGAAATTAGAGAGTAACTCAAATATTCAAAGAATATGAAGCTGCTGGTGGGCAGTTGGTCAATATTGATAAGTCCACTCTTCATAAATCTCAAAGTCAAAAGCAACATACTCTATCATTTATGAACTTGAAGCCTGTGCCAGAGGAATGCTTGTAATCTATGAATGTGACCTGGTAAGAGCACTTATTTTGCTATCCTTGGAGTCAAGTTGGAATATTACAATTGCTCTTTGCCTCAGCTGTCAAGGAGATTAAATTATAATTCTTGTCTCCTTAAGGTAATGCTCATTTCAGATGATATTTGGCAAGCAAGGAATGATCGACTCTTTAAGTCAAAAGAAAGCTTAGATATTCAGTGGATGGTGAACAAGATCAATTCTAGACTCCTCTGTTATACCAGGGTTATAGATGATGTTGGCAAAACTCATCATATTCAATCTTTCACCTCTCTTTCTCTGCATGCTCATTGTTTCTTTCCTTCCCACTTTATTTTATTTGATGGAGGTTTCTCTCGAGGTATTTCTTCTCGGGCTTTTGTAGTTTACAATTCTGATGCCTCTTGTATACTCAGACTATGGAGCCTATAATGGAGAAGGAAACCCAAAAGAATCAGAATTGAAAGCTCTTTCCAAGGCTCTGCATTATGCACACCATGCATGTTTTGATCGCATTCTCTTCTTATTGATTCTGTCAACTCGGTACAATTCACGAATGGTAAGGATGACTGGATTGTTGGATGTTCAATATAAACATATATATGAATTTAGAATTGTATAATATACCATTATTTAAGATTGACCAAAATTCAAAAACAATCCAACAGAGAGTAACTTACATAACAGAGAGTATATGCTGGACAAATTACTCGTCACCCTTTTCTTGTTAGTCTCTGTTATGTAAGTTAAATGCTGTAGTCAAAGTGGATTAGCAGGACAACCAATACAGGTCTGCTCATGCTATGACTATATTTTGCCCAGATATTGTAATAAATATGTTTTTGAAAAACCAAATCAATTAAATTTAATCCAATTATAAAAAACATTAAATGACACAATGGGACAATAAATGGGCTTTTTAACAGGTGACAAAATGGCGTAATAGATAGTATATGTAAAAATATGCTAAACAATCTTTGAGAAAAAAATAAAATTTCGTGTGACCAAATTAACTACTATTTGAAACTAATTGATAAATCTGAATTGTAAGTTACAACTCTTCAATTAAAATCCAACTTGTCATAAATTTAGGTCTATCGGGTGATCAATTTACTATTTAAATCACCGATTTTTATATCATAAAATTGGCTGGATTGAAGTGATCAATTGACTGGTAAATCAGTAGAAATTTATATTATTCGATTTGTTAATCAATAAATTATTTAAGTCAAAAATTAAATTAACTTAA
>JAURVB010012163.1:0-26268 GCA_033002965.1 Piper betle | reverse complement strand
GACGAACAGTCGGCGGCCCGCAGCCGGTAGCGAAGGCGGCCGCAGCCGGCGCAGAGGAGTCGGCGGCGATTCGTGCGTCACAGCCTGTACTCTCCGGCCCGGCCACACGTCGGCGAGCGACGTTGCGGGGTCGGCAGCGCAGTCCCAGTAGCCCGGAATGCGGCGGCGAGTCCGGAGTTCCGAGTGTCACGGCGGAGGGCGGAAACGGGGCGCGCGAGGGTCGGGCAAGCGGCGGCGCAGCGTGGGGGCCGGGTCTGATTTTTAGGGTTTTTAAAATCCAAATTACCATTTTACCCATGCTTGAATAATTTAATAAAAATCATATCTAGGGTATTTTAATAATTTCATAAAAAACCGATTCCGATTTAAATCGGCCGATTCGATTCCGATTCCGAGTTAAATCGGTCGGAATCGGCTGAACTCGGCCGATTCCGTGAACCGATTTGGGGCCGACCGAGTCGGCCCGAAATCGGATCGGCGCGATGCCGATCCGATTTAAATCGGCCGATTCCGCACGGAATCGGCCGAGTTCGTGCATCATGGCAATAAGGTCTCAGCACTTTCCTTGTATTTGATATAATGATAGTGATCTAATCAGACTACGATCAAGTAGAGTGATTCTTGCCTTTGGTGGATTATGTTCTTCAATCTTCTTTCCTTGATGTTAGATATATAGGACGACATGAACCAACTGCATTATTCTCCTATGGCTTTTAATTTTCGACTTCCAACCACCCTTCCTCTCCATCTTTAAATTCCCATGAAGTTAGAGCGGGATTTGATAAGCGATCATTTTTATTCTCGGAATGCAGTTAGATATATATATGCATGCTTCAGTTGGGGTGTAGATCAGATTAAGAGGTTGTTGTGTAATTGTTTTAAAATCAAATCATTAGCAATCAAGTTTGGTAATTGCCAAAAAATTCCAGTGGCGAATTTTTTATTTCTTACGACCTACGTCGTAGGTATGTATAGGACGGATTAGATAAGAATGATCGGTTATTAGAAAATTATTTATCGGTTTTTAACAACCCATAATCTATTACCTCCAATGTCAAACAACACAGACAACCTAATAATGTTAGGCCATTGTACTGCTAATAACTACGCACAAAAAAATTGAACTACCCGAATTATCATAAACTGCACAAAAGGTAACCGAATAGATGCATGTGCAGCTAGTGAATGCACTACACAATTGCAAACATAGCGTAAATTACAATAACTGCACCTACATTCACGGACAAACATTTAAGACTACCCTGCTTTATTATTGAAGTATAGAAAACTTAACCATCATAAACTAAGAAAGAAGCAATATTAGGTATATGTCTAAAACCAAAACCACATACACTGACTTATGAAACAAAATCATACAAAAAAAACTAAAATTTTAAAATTTTATCACATTTAAAATTTCAAGAAATTATAAATTGATATTTACGATGGTGCTACAGAAGATCACTCTAATATGCTAAATGTCGAGGACACAACAGACAAACTATAGTATTCATTTTATGAAATATCAGCTAACCATATAGAATATAGAACAATAAATATTATCATCAAACTTAGAATACGTCCAAACATTAAAATCAAACCTATAAATTTGATTTTTTAAAATTCAAAAACTCTACTCAATACATACTATAAAGTGAAGTAAATGAAAAACATAATCACTTAGAATTAGTGAACAAATTAACAATCTATATTTAACATTATGATTTACTTGTCACCTTTGCTGAACCTTGGGAACCTACTAAGTGTAATTCCAAAACCTGTGATAAGAAACAAAGATCATCGCAATGAATAAAAGCAAACAAACATATCCAAAAACCAGTGCATTACGATAACATAAAAAAACAACATAATTAAATAAAATGAATATACTCGTGCTCAAATCAAAACTGAAAAAACAAGAATGCTCACTCCCGCAAAAACCCAAACAAAAGTAAAAACGAAAATCAATCCAACAAAACTATTTATAGAAGAAACATGAAGCAATTTTTCAAAAATCACGCCAACAGTTTATAAAAAATACAACTGACACAGTTTTCTTATCCAAGAAAACTACTCCATTAATTCTTTAATATACATGGCATCTTCAAACTGCAGTTCACTGACAATTCCTTTAAGTATTTCAAACCATCTTCTCTTCATTATATGTGGTACACATGTATGCCTTACCTCCAACTCATAAAAAAAAGCCCTACAATTAAGCACAACACGCATGTGTTTTATATCTATTCCTATACCTATATAATAAAGCACACTCAAGAAAAAGTCATTGATTTTCAGAGTAGTTATAGGTGGCTTTTAATAGGTGACGCATATTGATTGGTTTGTATTTGTAGAAGGGATGCACGTTGTAAGCGTGGCAGTTAGTTTCTTGTAGAAGCACGAAGTGGACGATCTTCTAATCTGCATGCGAAGAAATGTAGACCAAGTTAATATTGAAACTACTAGCAGTTAATTCAATGAATTGGATAATCATATGAGTGATGTGGAGGTTTATAGTATACTAATGAAGTTGTTGTGCGACCCGTAAAATTTGAATGTGTAACTTCCTTTGTTTGTTTTTGAAGTAGTATAATCATATTGTTTTTCTATAAATGAGCTAGTTTAGTGTAGGTTTTGATCTTTTTGTCAATGTCAAAATGGGTGAAGGGGGCCTATAGGACCCATTAATGGTATTAGAGCCTGGTTGGATTTGGTGTTGGCCTATGCCGACCGTGGAAGGTCCCTTCGTGGGTTCCACATAAACATTTTAGGTGGGTTCCATATAAATATTTTAGGAAAGAATGTTAAATAATAGTTTCGGGGTCGCCCGAGATGTGAATGAAAGATTGTTGAATTTATCTCACATCGGTTACGTAGATAATTTTTGTGACTTGTATATAGGCTAATAGGAAAGTTTTATTCTTTAAGCTAGTTTTAGATTAAGAGACGTTCATGACACCAGTTGGAAGTCCCTTTTAGATACCCAACCGGATTTATTTGACTAAGTTGTTTCTCAAATATAAAATTTCATGATCAATCATTAAGATATATTGAGCTAAATATGAGATAAATATGTTAAAAAATACAGCCATTATATAAAGTGTTAAGCTTCAAGTCAAGGCGAGTTGTAAAAAGTACAACTTCAAATCTGGCTTATTTAATATCAAATTAAATTTTAAATCAATTTTTCAAGTCAACTTGAATTTAATCAAACTTTTAATAGCCCTAATTGCATGCATGATAAAATTAAGTAGCCGACATACATTTTGTATCCGATTAGGACATGATCAGGTGGGTATAATTTCAGTGAATTTAAGATTTAATTGAACCAAGCCGGTGAGTGGGTTGCTCTCGTGGCACATTATATATGGGGTTGAGGTGGAACTTGGTTCGACACGGTGTGGATAAAATACGATAAAAAATGAATGCCTATGCAACCTCGTTAAAAGGAGTAAGGTTAAGATGTGAGAAGAATATCCATGGCCCATATTAAAAAGAGTAAGGCGAGGATCCGAGACGAATAGTTTGGCTCTCCGGTCAAAGGAGTAAGGTGAATCTCCATTCTGCACTCTTTATACATTTGTCTTGTAAAACTCCTTGAGAGATCCTTTCCACCTACGCCAAGAGCTTATCCATATCTCATGACCGTGCTTCGTCCTACGGCAATCTCGATGGTAGTCTCCAACGAGATATATTGGGAATTTGACATAAATCATGAGGAAACGCATGCTGCTCAATAAACCCGTCCTGTCCTCCCTTTGGTTGACATGGACAACATGTAAAACGTATGAAATTTGTTAAGTTGTAATTTATAAAAAGTGATAATGTGAATTCGATTTAGTTTTAATGTAAGATTCTTTACAAAAAATCTCATTTTTTAAATATTTTTTATAAGAAATTTTGTGGAGATGAAGGCCACTTTGTGGAAGTCTTCATTTTTTTATCCTAAAATACTCAAAAATGAATAACATTTTAGTGTAAGGTTTATGTTTTTGCTATGAATTGGTATTGATAGATTTTATAGGTTTTTTATTTGTTTCGTGCTAATTGATTAGAGTTCTAGCCAATATATAAACTTCTTGCTTTCCATTCTGGCTTGTTTTAATTTATTTCCATTGAAGTTAATAGATTGGATTTAGATTGCATTTTTGTAGTTGTTTTTGACGAGGGCTTTTGAGCTCTGGGTTTATATCCTCGCCGACCCGCATAATGTTTGCTGCAAAGAATATATAAATAAAAATTCTGTTGCTATCAGGGGGAAAATATTACAGCATTAGCTCACTCGAGAATTGGTACACTTATTATAATTGAATTAATTAAACCAGTTTTTGACACCTGGAATTTGATTTACAGGAAGAGACATGTAACTACGTAAGAGCATTTGCGTGTACAAGGTCAAAGTCCTCGAAAATCAAAATTCTTCGTAAGAAGTCACGTTAGTAAAATATTTTTTTCGTTTTTTCCAAGCACGTTAGTAAAAGGTTAGAAGCAATGTTTGACGAGGACTTCTTGTTCTTATCTTCAATCTAAATAATTCAGAATGGCTGCTTTGAAAATAAAATCAATTCGTAATAATAGTTTCTATCACATTTAAAGTTTGACGGAGGTAGACGTGGAAAACATTTTCCGTTCCTAATTTATTATCGGTTGATGCTCAGTTAAGTGCCTAATTTATGATCCGTTCCTTCCATAGGCATTGGACGTGGCCAAGAGAGGAGGGTTACTTGGAGCTTCATTCCTTACACGATCCTGCGCAGTTGATTTGATCTATTACAACGTGTTTTAAGGAAAACTAAATGCCCCGCCTGGTGATAATACCCTATCACTTCCTGGGCCGCCCTACCTTGAAACAAAAGATTTGCCAACCTTTGTTGCGCTTTCAGATAGTGGAGCATCTATATTGCACCTATTGTTGAATCAGTTCACCAACTAGGACCACACCGATGGGTGTTATGGAACACTTTTCATGAGCTTGAAACCAGTGCACTTAGTAGTTAATACATATTGATCTTTTTTTCATTTTTCTTCTTCCTATTTATCTTTCTCTATGATTTTGATTTGATGAATGCAAAAATGGGTATAATTTGCACCATGATGGAGGAACAATGAAGATAATTGGTATTGGGTTTATTCAACGTCGGTCGTAAAAGGTGCTGGTAACTTGTATATAGCCTTATTCTCTGAGTTAGTTTTTGAATTAAAAGAGACCCGTGAAACCTATTGCAAGTCTTTTAGAAGCCCAAAGGGCTTAACAGTGGTATCGAAGCCCAAGTTTGCCTGCATCGATTGTGAGTAGTATTAGAGCCCAGGTTTTCCAACGCCGATTATAGTTGTCTCCTTTATGGTGGCATTGCGGTTGTCTCTTTTATGGGTTCTACCTAATGATTTAAGTAATGGGCTCCACTTGATGATTTAAGTAGTAGAGATTATTAGACGATAATGATTTTGGAATCGCTTGATGTGTGAAAGGGAGTTATTGGGTTTATCTTACATCGGTGTATGAAGGGGAGTTATGCCGATTATGCCAACGCTGATTGTGGTTGTCTCCTTCATAGTGATGATTTCGGGATCACCCGATGTATGAAAGAGAGTTGTTGAGTTTATCCCACATCGGTGTGTGAAGGGGAGTTGTTATGCCGATTATGTCAACACTGATTGTGGTTGTCTCCTTCATAGTGACATTGTGGTTGTCTCCTTCATGAGTTCTACCTAATGATTTAAATAGTGGGTTCCCCTGATGATTTGTGGTTGTTTCCTTCATGGTGGCGTTGTGGTTGTCTCCTTCATGGGTTCCACCTGATGATTTAAATAGTAGGTTCCACCTAATAATTTAAGTAGTAGAGATTGTTAGACAATGATTTTGGGATTGTCCGATGTGTGAAGGCGAGTTGTTGGGTTTATCTCACATTAGTGTGTAAAGTGAAGTTGTTAGGTTTATCTCACATCAGTAGTAGAGGGTATTGGTGTGTAAAAGGGAGTTGTTGGGATTATCTCGCATCGGTTGTAGCAGGTGTTGGTAACTTGTATATAGGCTAATGAGAAAGCCTTAATGATTTAAGTGGAGATTGTCACACGATAATGATTTCGAGATCGCCTGTGTGAAGAGGAGTTGTTGGGTTTTGATAATTTAAGTGGAGATTGTCATATGATGATGATTTTGGGATCGCCCGTGTGAAGAGGAGTTACTGGGTTTATCCCCTATCGGTCGTAGAGGATGTTGGTGACTTGTATATATGGTAATGAGAAGTCACATTCCCTGAGCTAGCTTTTTGATTAAGAGAGGCCTACCATTTTAGATGCCTAAAGGGCCAAACAGTGGTATCAAAACCCAAGTTTGCCTATGCCGATTATCTACTAATAGTTGTATCAGAGCGAAAAGGAGTTGTTGGGTTCATCCTATATCGGTCGTAAAGGATATCAAAGACTAAGTTTACTTATGCCGATTATCCAATAATAGTGATATCCATTTTAAAGGCCCCAATGGCCAAACATTGATATCAAAGCTTAAGTTTGCTTATGCTGATTATCCACTAATAGTAGTATCAGAGCGATGTGTGAATGAGAGTTATTGAATTTATCTTACATCGGTCATAAAAGGTATCAAAGCCTAAATTTGCCTATGCCGATTATCGACTAATAGTGGTATCAGAGTGATGTGCGAAGAAGAGTTATTTGGTTTATCTTACATTAGTTGTAGAGAGTGTTTGTGACTTATAAATAAGTTAATGAGAAATTTTTATTCTTAAATTAGTTTTTTAATTAAAAGACTTGTAACACCTATTGTAAGTCATTTTTAAGGGCCTAAAAGGCCTAACAATTAGACTGACCGCCGCTCCATCTAAGTACCTAGACAGCTGGGTTGAAGGGGACAATGACCGTGGCCTTAGCTTATGGAAGAAAGAGAGCAGAATCTGCGAGAATTGGCTAGAGAGTAAGCAATCTTTGAAAGCTTAGTGCCTAACGAGGAGCAGATATACGAGGTTCCACGGGCTCCTAAATAAAATAACAATTACTTCCCATGGGTGGCGATAGCAAGAGAGGAAGACAAACTCCGAGAGAATTTGTAGAGGCCAGGCCAAAGAAGACAAGGGTTTTAGAGTGAGGTGAGCGGTTGGGTATCTTGGCGCGTTGAGCAAATTGGATGCTTTGTTACACACTGTGGATGGAACTCGACGCTTGAGGGTATCTTGGCGCGTCGAGCAAATTGGATGCTTTGTTACACACTGTGGATGGAACTCGACGCTTGAGGGGCTAGCCTAGCCTTGTGGTGCCCATGGTTGGTGTTCGACTGTGGTCTGACGAACCCACCAATGCTAGGTACATTGTTGAAAATGTGTGGGAAGTGGGAGTTAGAGCCAGGTTTGGTTAGCTTGGTGTTGCTGAGAGAGAGGAGATAAAAGAAGTGCTTAAAGAAAAAGTGATGGAGGGAGAGAGCAGGGAGGAGATGCTAAGGAATGCAAGTAATTGGAGGAAGCTGACAGTGCAAAGCATTAGATGAGGGGAAACTCCGACACCAGCACAGTTGAATATGTAGTTGCCATTATTTGCTCATATTCGTAGTGGCATGATGGGCTGTCCGTAATGTGTTGAATGATGATATTGCTTTGGTCAGTCCTAGTCCTTGTTGAATTTTACTTATAGAGAATGTTAATTGTTCCGTATAGTTTCACTTGTTAGGGTGGGTGTCAGTAGGTCAGCTCCTTCACTTGTAAACATCTCCTAAGTCGTAACACCTAGTTTTTCTTGTTGCCCTCAATCTTTTTAAAATGTAAATCTTAACCGATTTTTTTAATAATTTAAGGATCTGAAAAAAAGTGGTAGTAAATATATGGCGGTAATTATTACCAAGGATATACTTGATCCTTTGAAGTGAGGTGGTAGATTGATCGTTTGTGAGGTTCAAAGCAAACTTTGCAGAGTTTGTTGCATCTCTTGATCTACTAGGCGTCATGTACATTCAATCCGCGTTTTACTACTACAAAATATAAACATTGAAGACAAAAACAAAAGAGAGAAGCGTGAGTCCTTCCGTAATTGACGCATGACATTAAAAAAACGCAGCCCCTACCAGTCTACCACACTCAGACACTCTCACTGTCAGCCGCACGTTAGTGGAGGGACAGCGTGCAGCCGATGGGCGACCGACTGGCTGTTAATAGTTGGTGCAGGCAAAACAAATGAAGCGGCTCCCAAGCGAGGAAAGAGTGACAGGAGGAGGGTTCCGAGTGGGTTTTCGTTTGCTGGCGCACCAAAAGGCGGCTTCATCTGCGGTGCCCACCCAAAATCCAATTCCCAAAAATGATATTCAAATCCACCCTTTCGTCGCACTGCAGCGGCCTCCCTCCTTTATTACCTCCACTCGCACGCTGCCTCGGGATGGGCGATAATTCTACTCACCACTTCTCCCTTTTTTCCTCTTCCGTTTTTCCCGTGTTGCCACACCATTTATCACCCCTCCCCAAGTCCCAACGGTACCATTTTACTCCTCCACAATATTATCAATTATTACGATGATGTCTTGCTGTCTGTACATATAAATAGCTGAATTCGTACCGCTACTTCACATTAATGGCTATCAGCGCGCTTATCATATTTGGTCATTCACTGTTGCCATGACTTGGTTAGCGCCAATCGCTTGTAGCAGTTGAAGTCGTAAGCAACGGCTCAATGGTTCCCGACCCATGTTGCTTGTGTCCACCCAACACCATCCATCTCAAACGCCGAACATATTGACGTTTCTGAATCTTGCCACCGCAATCATCGTTTATTCTATTTATACAATATAATCGGAAGCACGCCGAATATGAAGCCGATGTGCAATCCAAGATCTGTCTGTATATATATATATACGAGTTTATCTAGTATCTACCCCCATCAAGGCATCAAGTATCAACCCAATTTGACGATAATGGCACAGTGGTTATTAAACGGAGAAAACGTGGGGTATAAAGAAGCACGCACGGTGGAGCACCCGACACGAGTTCACGCCAAAACCTGTTACGTCCAGAATCTGTTTCCGACACGAGTTCACGCAAAAACCTGTTACTTCCAGAATCCGTTTCCGACACTCACACTCTTTCCAGCGCAGCCTCAACTTCCCTTATAATCAAAAGTTACAATCCCAATTAACGCCTCCCCTCTTCTACTCCATCTCCTCCTCACTCACCCCCTGCCATGGCTTCTTCTCATGACTACTATTCTCTCCCATTTCTTCTTCTTTGTCTGGTTTTCTGTATCCCTCGCGTTTTGGTTGCAGCAAAACAGACGTATATAGTGCACATGAGAGGGAGCCAGAAGCCGAAATGTTCCCCACCCATTCCGAATGGTACGACTCTCAGTTACAGTCTTTGTCGGTGGACGCTCCCGCTCCCAATGCACTGCTCTACACTTACGACGCTGCCTTCCATGGTTTCGCCGTCTCCCTCGACGCCGACCAGGTGGAGTTGCTTTCCCGCTCCGACGACGTCGTAGGTGTGTACGAAGATCCGGTGTACCAGCTTCACACCACTCGCACGCCCCAGTTCTTGGGGTTGGATGCCCAAATGGGGGAGGCGCAGGCCTTGAACCAGGCTACCCAGGACGTCATTGTCGGCGTTCTTGACACCGGAGTGTGGCCGGAGAGCCCTAGCTTTTCCGACCTCGGCATGCCCAACGTGCCGGCTAGTTGGAAAGGACAGTGCGAGGGCGGCGTCGATTTCAGCCCCAAGGCGTGTAACCGGAAACTGGTCGGAGCCAGGAGCTTCTCGAAAGGGTACCGAATGGCCATGGCGTATAAAGGCGAGAAGCCCAAGGAGAACCCGACGCCGCGGGACGTCGACGGCCACGGGACGCACACCGCCTCCACGGCGGCCGGATCGCCGGTGACTAACGCCAGCCTGCTTGGCTACGCGTCTGGCACCGCCCGGGGATGGCGCCGCATGCCCGGGTGGCGGCGTACAAGGTCTGCTGGTCCACCGGCTGCTTCGGCTCCGACATCCTCGCCGGCATGGAGAGCGCCATCGCCGACGGAGTCCACGTCCTATCCCTCTCCCTCGGCGGCGGCTCTTCCCCTACTACCGCGACACCATCGCGATGGGGGCGTTCGCCGCCGTCGCCCGGGGGATCTTCGTGTCCTGCTCCGCCGGCAACAGCGGCCCGGCTCACGCCACCCTCGCCAACACCGCTCCATGGATAGCCACCGTCGGCGCAGGCACTCTCGACCGCGATTTCCCGGCGTACGCCGAGCTCGGCAATGGGAAGCAGTTCGCCGGAGTATCACTGTACAGTGGGCATGGTATGGGGCCGGCAAAGGTGCGGCTTTTCTACACGCCCGACGACGGTAGCAGCAGAAACTCGAGCAACCTTTGCTTGCCGGGGACATTGGATCCGAATCTGGTGCGGGGAAAGGTGGTGCTCTGCGACCGAGGCATGAATGCGCGGGTGGAGAAGGGGGCCGTGGTGAAGGAGGCCGGCGGCGTAGGGATGATACTGGCCAACACGGCCGCGAACGGGGAGGAGCTGGTGGCGGACAGCCACCTGCTGCCTGCACTGGCCGTGGGGAGGAGGATAGGAGACCAGATCCGAGCTTACGCAAAGTCGGATAGGAACCCGACGGCGGCGTTGAGCTTCCAAGGCACGGTGGTGAACGTTCACCCCTCGCCGGTGGTGGCGGCGTTTAGCTCTAGGGGACCTAATACGGTGACGCCGGAGATTCTGAAGCCGGACATGATCGGTCCCGGCGTTAACATCCTCGCCGCCTGGTCGGAGGCCGTAGGGCCGACCGGCCTTGCCCAGGATGTAAGAAAGACCAAATTCAATATCATGTCTGGTGAGTAAACTATAACAAAGTTACTTATTAGTCTCCATCCTGCATATTCTTTATATTCTGTTTTCGTCCTTCCTTCCATCCAATGCATTTGTTGTTTATTAACGACGTTTTTGATTGTTTGAGTTGCAGGAACATCAATGTCGTGTCCTCACATCAGCGGGGTGGCGGCGCTGCTCAAGGCCGCCCACCAAGAGTGGAGCCCGAGCGCGATCAAGTCCGCCCTCATGACCACCGGCTACTCCCTCGACAACACCGTGTCCCCTCTTAGAGACGCCAGCGACGGCCAGCCCTCCACCCCATTCGCCCACGGCGCCGGCCATGTGGACCCGCACAAGGCCCTCTCCCCGGGCCTCGTCTACGACGCCTCCGCCGGGGACTACATCGCCTTCCTTTGCTCCTTGAACTACACCATCAACCAGGTCCAGGCGGTGGCCAAGCTGCCGAACGTCACCTGCTCCCGGCGGTGGTCTAGCCCCGGCAACCTCAACTACCCTTCCTTCTCGGTCCTCTTCGAAGGGGCGAAGAAAGTAGTGAGGTACGCGAGGGTGGTGACCAATGTAGGGCCTGCGACGGCTGTGTACGACGTCAAGGTCGGCGGGCCGGCGGGTGTGGCCGTGCGTGTGAAGCCCAACAGGCTTGCGTTCCACGCCGTGGGACAGAAGTTGAGCTACACTGTTACCTTCGTCTCCAATAGGAGGTCAGCCGGCGGCATTGTTCCGAACATCGGCTTTGGTTGGATCACGTGGAGTAGTCATGATCACGTCGTTCGCAGCCCGGTCGCCTACAGTTGGAAGTAGACATTTGGAACAGTCAGCAGCCCCCGGTTGTTGAATTCCCTCTGCTGGGGCATGAACTTGGATTCGTTGCGAGTGGGGAATTTGGAACAAGTTTCGTCACTTGCAAATTTCGCCGCCGATTGTTGGACGGCGGGCTCGAAATGTATGCGTTGTGGATTGCATGTTTGTTTGTTTTGGCTAACAAAATAGGACGATGAAAATGGGCGTAACAAAATAGGACGATGAAAATCGCCGCCTATATTAAGATGTTGCCATTGTATGTATGTATACGATGATGAAAATTGGAAGCCAAACCACAATAGCTATTTTCTTAAATGATCCCATCTAACTCCGCACTTCTCTTTTGTATCACTGTGAACATGTGAATCACGTGGGTACTCTGTACTTCCAGGCTGGTTAGCAGCCAACTCGATCGTAGGCATGTATGAAACGGCAGGGAAGCATCCCATATTGTGGCCCCACGTCAACCGTATGGCTCTCCAAATAATATGTACTCTTTTTATTAATAAAAATAAAAGGGGAATTCAAAGGGAACTTAAAAAGTGGCGTGTAATTAAAAATAAGTGAATTAACTAATTAAAATATAATAAAAATAAAATTATTATAGTTATTTTAATTAATTATAATTTATTTTTAAAGTTAATTAAAATATATATCTACTAAGATATCAAATTATTATAATCTATATAATAACCCAACCTAAAATATAAAGTAATGGACTTAAGCTATTTTTTAAAAAATGGTTAATTAAATTAAAGATATCCTACTTATAAATAAGATATTAACCTAATAAATATTAAATACAAATCTAAGTTAAGAGATTTTATAATCTATGACTATGTTTTATTATTCAATAAGAATTTATTTATAAACTTAAAATTTATATATATAATAAATTGTAAATATTACAATATCTTGCCTATTAATATATGTAATATATAAGTTTAGAATGAAAATCAATGGCAGCAACATCCAATCAAGATAGAGGATCAAGATAGAGGGTCACAACGCAGGCTGGCTTAAAAACATCACAATTAGAGGGTCATAATTGTTTCTAATGAGACAACAACAAGTTCTTGCGCAAATATGGAGTTTGTGGAGTTTATATTCATAAATTTATCGCTAACATTAGTTTTTAATGGACTTCGTTTGTTAGTATGAAAATTTTTTTAAAAATTTGAAATTTATTATCAAAGTAATACTCCCTGAGTGGTCCCCATTAAAGAATTTAATCTCCATCAAATTCTTATAAAAAACACAGAAAGAAATATATTTTTAAAGAGATTTTGTATCTCATTTTATATCATAAATATTTTTAGGTCTGGTTGATTGGTATGAAAAATAATGTAAATGAAAAAAATATTATAGGAAATGGAAATGGAATGAAATTAAATGATATAAAAATTTAAAAAATTTCTCTTATATATTTGGATAGTAAAAAAATAAAAACTTTTGTTTCCACTTGTGTCTCTTAAATTTTTCATAACTTTTTTTACTTTTTTCAATAAAATGTTACTTTAAATTTGTAAAACTTTTACATAAATTTATTTTGACAAGAAATAAAATTTACTTTCATTAAAATTTTGAACATCCAAACACAAGGAAATTTTTAACCTAAAAAATTTACATTTCTTTTATATAATTTCACGACAACCAAACATACTCTTTACAAATTATAAATAAGAAAAATTATGCATTTTATACCTTTTTTGTTATGCCAACTAAACCAAATGAATCAAAGTTAATTTCTGTATTTATAATTTTTAATGTAAGTCATTTGACAATGAGAATGAAACAATTATTTTTTTTTCAAAAACAAGTGGACTCTGGCATACCAAATTATTTATAAACTATAAATGGTCTATGTTATTTATATATATATATATATATATATATATATATATATATATATACAAATTCATTGTGCTGTGTTGCATGCCTTTGTAGCGCAGCAAAGGGGAGCCCCTGGATTTGACAACGGCTCTCCTTTATTCTAACCCCCCCCCCCCCAACCACCCTAACTGCCGTGGCCAGGACTAGCCCCAACTACTGTATTTTGCCACTACCACCATCCCCCCAACCCAGTCGCCACCCCTGCCACTACCTGTCGCTGTGGCCAAGACCACGCCCAACCGCCACCCTTTGCCACCACCACCCTCCCCCTCTCGCCTTGATTTTCCTACAAAATCTGCTGACGACATTTTGTTGGGGGAAGGAATGGAGGCAGCGACGATATTGGCCAATGGCTGAGTGGCGGCGAGGTGGTGCCATGGTTGCACGAATCGGCCGATTCCGTGCGGAATCGGCCGATTTAAATCGGATCGGCGTCGCGCCGATCCGATTTCGGGGCCGACTCGGTCGGCCCCGAATCGGGTCGTGAATCGGCCCGTTTCGGCCGATTCCGACCGATTTAACTCGGAATCGGAATCGGCCGATTTAAATCGGAATCGGTTTTTTTATGAAATTACCAAAATACCCTAGGTATAATTTTTATTAAATTATTTAAGCATGGGTAAAATGGTAATTTGGATTTAAAAACCTAAATCATACCCTCCCCCCGATTCCGCCGCCCGACTCCGACCTTCGCTCCGCCGCCCTCCGCCGCGCTTGCGCCGTCCTCCCTCGGCCGTCCTCCGTCCGACCAGGCCACCGCCGCCCGACTCCGACCTCAGCTCCGCCCTCCGCCACGATTCCGCCGCAGCGTTGCGACCGCCGCCCGAACTCGGGTTCCGCCGGCCGACGCGAGCGCCGCGATTCCGCCGCGAATCTGCCGTCCGACCGCCGCCTGTTCGTCCGACCGGGCTGCCGACATCCTCCGACATCGCCGCCGCGAGACTCGCCGCCGACCGGGCCGGCGGCGGCGGCGGGGGGTAAAGAGTGGCATTCTCGTAATTAAAAGTTGACTCGAGTCTAACTCGAGTCAAAAATAATAATTAATTCTAAATAATTAAAAAAATCTTAAAAAATATTTAAAAATATCATAAATTATAATACACAGAATAATATCAAAATAACATCAATATCCAATTTTAATATATTTATATTATAAATTGTCAAATTATTATATATGACCGATTAAATTAATTTGGACCGATTCAACAAAACCGATTCCTGGCCGATTCAGACCGATTCCGATTCCGATTCCGATTCACGGGAAAACCGATTCCGATTCCGATTCCGATTCATGCAACCATGGGTGGTGCAACAAAACAGAGAGAGGGGGCACGAGCGATTGGTAGGGGAAGAAATAAGGGAGAAGGAAATATGTGGGGGTAGTTTTATAATAAAAACTTAACTCCCTCCTAAATAGAGTCAATATTATAAAATATATCCCAAAAAATATAAAACAAATACAATAAAATGTCATAAAGTAAAAAAATCAAGTTTTTTTATTTTTTACTATATTTTTTCATATTTTTTGGGATATATTTTATAATATTTACTCGAGTCAGGAAGTAAGTTAAACTTTTATTTACTGTGCGGTGTGTGTTTGGAGGAATGTCGCTCGCAGGGAAACAGAGGAAGTGGGAAGGAGGAAGCAAGACACATATAAGAAGGTCGGAGAAAAGAATGAGTAAATGAGCAAGGGCAATTTCATAATAAAAATTTGACTCGAGACGGGGACACATTAGAACTTGATTATTTTACTTTATAATATTTTATTGTATTTTTTTAAATATTTGTTAAGATATATTTTGTAATATTAACTAGAACCAAACTAAACTGCCCTCCTTCTATTTTGTAATGCCATGCCACCTACCGCCGACAGCTGCCCAGTGCTATCGCTGCCTTTGTCACCGCCTCGTTCCTTCTCCAACAAAATGTCGCATGTAGGGGGCTATTTAGCATGACTAGGGCGGAGGAGGAGCTGTCTGGGCTAGAGGGCAGGAAGGAGCTCGGTTGAGCAGGGGGGAACAGCGTGGCTTGGGGGGCCGCAGTGGGAGGGTTGGGGGTGGAAGGGGCAGTCGGGGTGGGGAGCAATAGTTGCTGGCAGGGGCAAGGAGGGGGCTAGGGGGAACGCAGGGGGTGCCGCGGCTGAGGACAAGGGCTGGGGGGAGGCAGGGGCCATGGCGGTGGGCCGAGGGTTTGGCAAGGGCGGGCAAGGGGTTGGCCTGGCTGTGGCGGTGGGCGGTGGTAGTGGGGGTGGTGGTGGTAATAGGCGACGATTAGGGGCGGGCTCAGCCGAGGCAGCAGGCGGTGGCGGGGGTGGGGGGAGGGTGGTGGTGGCAGGGGTGGCGGCTAGGGGTGGTCCCGGCCGCAAGGGAGGGAGGCGGTAGCTATGGGGTGGGGGGATTGTAATAAAGGGTAGCAGTTGGATCAAATCCAGCCAACCCGCTGCAAAGGCATGCAGTATAGCACGGTGTATATATATATATATATAAAATAACACGTGAATAACATTTATATCAGACCCAAATTCAACTTAGTCGGAAACGAGTATAATCCACATTTTCCGGTAACACATCCTACTCAAAAGGAAAAAGAAAAAAATGGAATCCATCCCTAATTTTAATTCGACAGCCCCTTACGGCCCTGCATACGCCCGGCGTATCCAACAAAATTTTCAGCCGACGCCGGCGTCGGCAGTAGAAGAGGAAGAGAAGTGGACAGGTGAGATCCGATTCCTTGATTTATGTTATTATGTTTGGGGTTGATTTTTCATGAGTTGCAGGATCTGATCCTGTCTTAATGATTTAAATGCTGTTGTCGTTGATGCGTTGTTTTTGTTTTTGGCTTTTGGTTTTATTTTGAGTGAGTTGGTTTGTATGACGGATTTGGTGTAGCAGGGCCAAAGGAGTTGACTATTGGATGGAGCTGATTTCCTGTTCGGCTGCTGTTACATTTTAACGATGTCCTCGGCTTCGGAAAGTAAGATGGATCCGACCAAAACGTTGTTGGGAAGAATGTTGTTAGAAGAAGTCACTCCTTTAGTCATGGTTCTTTCAACCTCTTCTGCGGAGGAATCGTGTCAAAAAAATGGCCTTACATTTCTCCAGATGCTACTTCCATTTTGTTTCTTCAATAAGATCGATGGTGAGAAGTTTAGGCCAATGTTTTATTGTTTGTGCTGAGATTTATGTATGCATTGACCTAGTTCTATGGACTTTGGTTTGAAAATCTGGTTGGGTTTGTTAGACCATTTGAATTTATCTAGGATTGGTCGTGTATTTGCAAATTGAAATTCTTGCAGTTATTTATAAACAAACATACATGGTAATCTATATGATGATTGCCAGCTTCATTTCTTTCGCATTTGAACAGTTTCCTTGTACATAAGTAATCTTTGCAAAATTGTCCAGACACTAAATTCATAATTTATTTTTATTGTTCAGTGTCTGTGCGCACTGCTAGTGATCAGCCTTATAGGTTGCAAATGTTTAAGCTACGCTTGGCTTATGCATCTGACATACATCAACAAGATTTTGAGGTAAGCCTTATATTGCATGGAAAATTCGATTATTGGAGCATTTGTTTGTTTTTGCCCTAGGCTTTTATGCTTCCCCCTGTCATATATCTGAATATTGTCTTTACTGTGTGTTTGAATTTATTTTCCTCCAAATTCAACCTTTCGTTTTTGTTTTTTGCTTCTTTTTTTTTGACGAGTTCTTGCTAAGTCTGGCTTTATGTCTTGTTTTCTTATCCAATTTTCTTTTATACTATTAAGCTTTAAGAGTTGTTGTACGGTGACAAAAATTTTAATTAAATTACTTCTAATTGTAGCAGAGAGCACAATGAAGATAATATGACGATAACTTAAAAGTCAATGGAGTAATGACATGTAATAAATTTAAAGTCTTATTTTGTCTGGTTGTTACCAACAGTGAGAAGGTAGACTTGAAGACACCTTTCATATTTAAATTGGCTTGATCTATTTGGGTTTTGTTTTAGACCATCGTGGAGAAGGTCTGTTTCAAAATTGATTTTCTAAGGTTCTCTTTTGGTGAGATTTGACTGTATTTGTTTTTTTATATTTTTTTAATTAGGTTGCAAAAGAAAGAATGGAGGGGGTTGTAAGTTCTGCGAGTGATGAAGCTCTTTTGGACCTGCAGTCCAGTTCAGAGTTCAGTGAAAAAAGTATAGTTCATTCTATCTCTTAGTCACTTCAGTCAAAGTACTGCAAATTGACTGTCGCTAGAAAATGTGGAGAATATTCTTGTTGATGACTTAAGGATCAGTGTAATAGCAGGGTATGAAATATCAATTAGATCTCATTCTTTAAGGGTGTCCAGTTCTTCTAAATATGCAACTAGATTTTCTTTTTCATCAATATTTTTTTACTATGTTTCCAGTGTCTGGTAGGAGAAGTCGTAGAGAGGTCATTAGGTGATTACAAAATTCTGGATGTAAACCTTCTACCAAAGTTCTATGAGTTCAGGTGGCAGAGAATATCTAATCTAGACCCTGACATACAACTTAATTTGCTTTACGTCCCTTCTTTTTGTAAAAGTTCATGATTGATATAGATAAATTTGTTAATGTCCTATTTCTGTATGCCACTAGTTACCATATTACGGTAGAAGCATGCCCTGATAGGGTTGTAAATTATGGCCAAGGACTTTTGAGCTTTTAAATCTGAGAGTTTAATGACAGAGTTTATGCTTACAGTTTCAGAATCAAGATCTACCCCGCCATGGTTTCAAACACTCAACAAAGAATTAATACGTGCCTTATCCTTTTCAGAACATGAAACATTTGATCACCCTGTTGGCTGTAAGCTCTCTTCTTACTTTTTAAACTCTCATTTTGAGTACTTAGTATAACTATTTTAAGTTTTCTTTTTGTAATTTTATGTAAAGATGAATATGAAGGCAGCCTTTGTGCAAACAGTAAGAGTTGGCACCATGTTATCCGTTGGTCATGATCCATGGGTTTGACTGAAGGAAAATGATTGACCCTTTGTGGTCCGACCCTTCCTGGGCCACCTTTGTTTTATGTAATAAAAAAATGTGTAAGTGAAATTGTTTACCTTATGTGCACGTCCTTGTTGCTATTGATATCAGGCCTTCTGGTTGTCTCATCAAAGGATTCACTACCGGTCAACAAGTTTGTTGATCTCTTTAACACGGACCAGTTGCCCTCTCTTTTAAATGATGGAGTAATGGATCCAAAGATACTGAAATATTATTTGCTAGTCCATGATAATCAGGACAGTCCGATAGAGAAGTAATAAACCACTTCTTTGCAAGTTTTTCTTTTTTGAAAATGCTTAATGAAAAATATTTGGCTTGCTCTTGTGGGTTTTCTTTTCTTTCTTTAATTTTTAATTTTTTTAATTTTTTATAAATTTTGTGGTTGGGTCTAGCATAGCATCTACATTGTCCATTTTGTTCTAATAGAACGGCTCTATGATGCTCTTGTTGGAACCTATCCACTGATTTCCATAGTATTATTCTTTATTTCTCAAAAACTCATACAATTGATTTTTGAAATTTGAAGGGCGAATAATATTTTGGCGGAAATGCGGAGCACCTTCATCCCTGGTGATTGTCACTTACTGTGCATTGATTCTGGCAAAGGAAATACCAGAGAAAGTGACGGGAATCCATGGATTTCCTATGTAAGTTATGGATCATTTATTTTAGTGTGACATGTAATTGTGTTGACATTGTATCATCGTCAACATGCACAGAAAGTTCCATGTTAATGGACTGCCAGGCCATGCTTTTCATAGAAGTTTTTTATGAGATAACACCATTCTTCTACTAATTTTCTTTTCATCACATGTATCCTAGATTAAAATCCGTTCTTTGAAGAAGAAGAAATGAAGACATTGTGTCCGTAAAAATTTCTTCTTTGTCATCTTGTTCCTTTTCTTTGTGGGATCAAGGAATGGCTCGTGATCTAGGGTACATGTGAGAAGAAATGTCAAAGTTTTGATGGGTTAATGCCTACCCTTCATAGATATCCGGTCTATCCTAATCTAGGATACTTGTGGGAAGAATTGCCAAAAGTTTTGACTGCTCGATTCCTGCCCATCCATATGTATCGGGGCTGGATCGACGGTCTTTATGATGATATAAAATTGCTTTACATATGTTGGGGTTGTCTATGCAAATTTAAATCATCTGATCTCAAACTAGGATACGTGTTAGAAGAAATGTCAAAGTTTTGACGACCACCCCTTCAGATTTTTCTGTGCTGGACATGCAGTAATTATGATGTTTAAAATTACCTAACAGATTTTATGGTTGTTTATGCAAATTCAAAGCATCTGTTTGTTAATTGACTATGTATGCTGATATTACCCGATAATCTTTTTCTGATTTCTTGGGAGTTTCCTGTTGGTTTTTTATTGGGGTTTACTGGCTTAAATAAATGTGCTGTTTCATGCAGAAAAGTGATTCTTCTAAAAGGCAGGTTGTTGGTTGTTTGCTTGATGGTAATGATGTAAATGAGGTAGCTCATCTGTGCTAGATGTTTGTGCCCTTATATGGTTGTCATTTATATGTGAGCTACATGTAGTTGTACTGAAACATTACTTTGCATTTAAAGATTAAGGACCTTATGCAAGAATTTACTTCAAAGCATATTATCCCTTACATGGAACAGAAGATACAGATGCTTAATCAACAGGTGAGAACAATGTTATTGGTAGTATTTTTTATGAGACTTAATGGTGGTATGTTAACATTGTGGTAATTAAGGTTTTTTTGTTTTGGTATTACATCAAGGTCTCTGCAACAAGAAAAGGTTTTAGAAACCAATTTAAAAATTTGTGGTGGAGAAAAGGAAAGGAAGATGCCCCAGATGATCCTCGTGGACCTATGTAAATATGGTGTAGCTCTTAAGTTATTAGTATGTCCATACTATGGTTCAGTTTGAACCTGATCAGACATTTTTCTTGTCCTGTGTTAGGTATGTGTTTAGCTCTCCTGAATCTCAGATAAGAGTGCTAGGTGATTATGCCTTTATGCTACGTGATTATGAACTTGCCCTGTCAAACTATCGGTTGCTTTCAACTGATTATAAGTTGGACAAATCCTGGAAGCGATATGCAGGTGTGCAGGTACTCGGATATGTATTATAAACATATTCAACTTTGCAATGTTAAGCTGTCTGAGAGAGCCAGAAAAATGAAGTTTCAATAGTGTGAAGTGATAGGACAAAGTGGTTTTCTTACAGTACTTTGACAAATTTTTTCAGAAATGTATGCTATTTGTATGCAGGAAATGTCTGGGTTATCGTACTTTATGTTAGATCAATCAAGGAAGGATGCTAACAATAGCATGGAAACTGCCTTTAATTCATACATGGTATTGCTGTTGCTCTTTGTTATTATCTTGCTTTGTCAACTTTAGTCTCTAATATTATATAAGTACGCATTTTGTACGTTAATTTCTGTAGCCGCCTAAATCATACCCACTGGATTAATCTGTACAGCCATATGTTTGAATTTTTAATGAGTAGCTGAAAGCCACTTATAAATGGCGACAAGTTTTAGTTCAACATCTGATAAAAAAATTGTCCGCAGAGAATTGGGTCTTCTTGCCAAAGAAATGCTACCAGATGTGGCCTATGGTGGGCTGAAATGCTTTCAATCATAAGCTGCCGCATTGTATTTACGCATTTCTAGTGAGGTTTGCTCGTTTAAAAATGCAAAGACATTTTGTTGACTTAACTTTTATCAGCCAAATCACTAGATATGTTCCTTCTTTCAGGAATCTGCTATGCTTGCTACTGCAATGCTTGAGCAGTCATCTTACTGCTATCTCCATTGTTCTCCCCCGATGTTGCGCAAGTATGGCTTTCATCTTGTTTTGGCTGGTGATCATTATGAATTGTCTGATCAGGTATTTGGCTATTTTTACGTGTGCTTTTTGAAACACAGACAAATTGTGAAGGCATATTTAAATTGTTTGACAGAGCAAGCATGCAATACGGACATACATAACTGCCTTTTCTCTCTATAAAGGTGGTGTGTGGAAGTTTATTAATGATCATCTCAATTTTAATATTGCAAGGTGAACTACAATATTTATAACTCCTGTATATGCTTTAGTAGTGAGAGTACAATACTCTTTAATGTCATGAATTGTTCTATGCTTTTATTTTCAGGTGGTATTATCATCATGGCTTATTTGATGTGGCTATGAAACACTTATTGGATGTTTTGGCTTGTTCTCATCAGCCTCCTCACACTCAAGAATCATTTTTGAAGGACTTTTATCATGTTGTACAGGTAGTGGAAAATGCTGATTGAATGTTAAAGATATATTTTGATTTTCATGTTTTGACTTGTTTTGCAAATCTTTTTGTACAACCCAGAATCTAGGAAAGACATGTAAGGTATTTCAGCTGCAATTGCCTCGTATTAACATGCAATCAATTAATGCCATTTTTGAAGATCATCGGACATATGCTTCCTCTTCTTCTGTAAGTGACATATCAATTTTATTATGTTATTGAAATTGCTATTCAACAGGATGTAACCTTTACTACTAAAACATATTTCTATTTTTTACACTAAATAATTTGTCATGTATATTCTTTGAAGCTAGGTTCTTGTTAAAGAAAGTTTGTGGCACTCTTTGGAGGAAGAATTGGTTCCATCGATGCCCACATTTCAGCCTAATTGGCTGGATTCTCATTCCAAACCTTCTGGTTTTAAGAAACTGAAAGATTTTGCCTTCTGTATGACTAAGGGTATGCTCATTGTATTTATTTTTAGCTAATTGATTAAATTGGAGTGTTTTATATTTTTAATTAATGCTGTGAGAGTTCAAAGTTGTTTTTCTCTCTCAAATTGGTGTCCAGTTTGAAAATGTGATTTGAAGTTTGTCTGCAATATTTTTTTAGATTTTGAATTTCAATGTATTCACTTACTATTGTTAGTAAAAGCTAAGTACTTCATTTTCTAGTTTAATATAAATGCATATTATAGTTGTATGTACAGACTGTGACACACTATTGTTAAGAAAGCTAGTGTCATGTATTTTCAATAATTATGTTCTAGCAGAAATTGAGTCATAATTAACGTAAGATGTAAAGTGTAATGTAGGATGAAGATTTTACTTGGGACGTTATTTTAGGAGTTTTTTTTCTTGGCATGAAATTGGTCACTAAGTGATTGCCAGATTTGAGCTGTCACATAAAACTATAGTTATCAGCCCTTAGACTTGTATATTTTCTAACATTTATAAGCTTTCCGAAGTTCTATTTGCTTATTTATTCCTGCTGAAAGTAGTCTGTAATCTGAAGCAAGTTTATAATGTTAAATTTGCCTGTTTATGAACTTAAGCAATCCAAAGATTCCCTTTTATTTTACACACGTCAAGTTGCATCTTGGAAAAAGTTTTATTGACATGTCTGGTGTTGATTATGAAATTGCTGTTTATACTTTATCCCTGATAGAATGTTCTGTTACACCCTTTAAAGGATTTTGACTTTTTTCATTGCAGAAGCAGTAATTGTAGAGGTTGAATTTGTAAATCCTTTGCAGACTCCGATTTCAATCTCAGCTGTTTCACTTTTGTGTGAACTGTCTGCAAGTTCTGATGATATAAGATCTGGTATGTGCCTCTTGTTTTGTATTTCATGTATTATTTTGGTCTCTTTGATGGGGAGAGAATGTTTTATCCAATACGATCGTCTGTTGTAGTTTTTTTGACTGTAGCTATATTGTGAATAATTTTGAATTCTTAGTCTTACTGATTGTAGCAATATTATATATTGTAGATGATTTTGCATCAGGAACGGTTGATGATAACTCAAAATCTCTTGAAGGGTATATTATTTATATGATGTTTTTTTGCTTCAGATTTCACTATTATTTTTAAAAAATTCTTATGTGCAATATAATTTGTGAAGGAAATTGGAGCATGATGACAATAATCTGTTTACAGTATCAAAGGTTGAACTTTCACTCCATGGAGGCGAGACTGCTGTTGTGAGTCATTTATTTAAGCATAACCGAAATGAGAGCATTATTTCTTTTTAACATTTCCTTACATGGTCCTGAGATGCTGTTTATTGCTGTTGTATCCTGGAGTTTTTGTATTTTATCAATTTCAATATTGTAGTAATGTTTGCGAACTCATTTCATCCATATTAAATTATCAGTAAATTTAGTGCCGATGAAATATATTTTGTTGACTATGCCTTTTGAAGGTCTAGAATAGCTGGTAAATAGACATAAAAAAGCATGTGAAAAAGCGACTTTTATTTGGCCTGTCTTGCATAGATTATCATGTTGAAACTTTTGAGAACACGTCCTTCAATTGGTTATTTTTTTCAGATGCATTTCTGATTTTTTGTTCAGGTACAATTAAAAGTCGTTCCAATGGCAGAAGGTTTTTTAAATATAGTTGGTGTTAGGCGGACGTTGTCAGGTTCAGTGATTGGCTACCACAAATTTGATTTTGGCTCATCCAAAAAGAAATTTCAAAAAGGAAAGCTTCACGTAGTACTTTAAAGCCAATTTTGAAATTTGTCGTCATCAAGGTGGGCTTGTAAATTTTATTTCTTTAGCTGTGTATCTTTATGTGTTACTAGAAATTTGTTGCATTTATGCTTCGCAGAATTTTCCAAAGCTTGATGGCTGCGTATGTAATTTACCTAGGAAAACACTTACAGGAGACTTGAGGGGCATGTCTTTAGAATTGACAAACAATTCTGACTATATTATAAAAGTGAGTAATTTTTAGAGTAATCATTTGCTGTGCATTCTGTATATTCATGTTTCTATTATTTTTTATATTCAGGTTTCTCTTTTTTTCACTATGGATCACATTCTTATGCTAAATAACTGGACCACTATAGGTGCAACTTTATTATTTCATTTTTACAGCTGAAAGTTTATGATCTGTATTGCAGAATTTGTAGATGATGATTAGTCATCCACAGAACTTATATCCTGCCAGCGTAAAGGACATGGTGATGGACTTTCCTGCTTGGCTTCAGAGGCAGTCGTATCTGAAAACTGATGACAGCCATATAAGCGTCTTGAACAAGCAAAATGGTTTCGTAGTTTTGTTTTCCGAGGTGTTTACTTTACACTTGGCTTCTTATTGTTGCTAACTTGCTATAATTGTTGTTGATGTTATAAATTGGTTATTTTCTTAAGTTTTATCTAGGACATGCTGAATATGTCCCATTTCTCTGTCTGCAGGATATCACTATTCAGTCAGATGCTTCCTTTTGTTGGCCCCTTTGGTTTCATACTGGATTGTCAGGAAGCATGACCTTGTACATATCAATATATTATGAAGTGGATAATTGTTCTAGTGAAATGAAATACCGAACTCTGCGCTTACATCATGAAATTGAGGTGAGGGACTTTTGACGCAAGTAGTTTTAACAGATTGTTTTGTGTTTCCTCCATTTCATCTAAATTACAGAGGAAAATACTGGAATAGTTCCGATGCAAACTAAAGGATAGTTAGCTTAAAATTAATGTTTATGCATTGAGAACTTGATTATTTCGTTTTCATAGTTCTCCACATGGCTGAGATGGTTGATTTTTAAACCCACACTTCATATTGCTGTGCAACAGTTTCTTAATTTTTATATTGGTGTTTTGTTCACCTAGTTTTTCAGTTGCTGACAATGTATTTGGATGGCACATAGGTCTTATCTTCACTGGATGTGTCTGTACATATGACTCCTTTCCCGTCAAGAATACAGGAGTTTCTTGTTCGCATGGATATCATTAACATGAGTGCTTGTGATAGCTTCTGTTTACATCAGTTATCTATTGTTCAGAATCAATGGAATATCTCACCATTGATTCCAGATGCGGCAATATGTCCATCAAATGTAGTAATTGCCGGGCAGGCATTATGTTGCTTCTTTAAGGTTCAGGTCTGTCTTGTCGTGCTTTTTGTGAAATTATCACGAGTTTGGAATACGTTTATTTTCAATTTCATCTTTTTTTATTATTTTATTATTATATCTGCTGCATCTCCTTTTGCAGGAAATTTCAAAAAATTCTGGCACAGACAAGTCCTTAACTTCTCTACACAACCTCAAGGGAAGTGATTTAATATTGGATCCTCGGAAAGTTCATGAATCAGCAATTAGTGGTATCATGCTCTCCCTTCATCGACTTCCTTAACCAAGAATTGATGCAGCAAAGGAAACTAACGGTGAGTGAGAAGGTACTGCAGAATTTTCTTTGTTAGTTGATTGAAGTTGGGAATTGGGTTGGTCAAGCTGTTGTTTCTTGTGCGTAGTTGTTGTTTTGCTGAAGTATCCATGCATTCATTGACATGCAAGAATAGTGTCTGGTATAGATATCAATTGTTAGTCCTTTGCGAGAAGCTTAACCTGTTAGTTAGGTGGTTTGCTAACACGTTGTCATTTTGTTATCTACAAATTATTTCTATTTCTGTTCAGTGTTGTTAATAACCTTTCTTTGTTTATCCGCAAAGGATATTCTGTATAAAATTATTGTGGGCCTGAATCAGGAGTCTTCAAATGCAATCGACTTCATTTTATTATCGGCACCAGAAGAGAGTGGTGGGAGTTTTGATCCTACATCCTCACTGAACAAGCCACGGTTGCTTTCTCATCAGTCACATCTCAGCAGGCAAGTATTTTCATAATAAGAGGACTATGGGAAGAGCTTTTATTAATAATATGTATTTATTGAAATTCTGTTGGTTCTACAGTTGTGCACTAATGTGGATTTTCTTGAATATGTTTTCCAGTATTGTAAATGTGTGC
>JAURVB010012162.1:0-30201 GCA_033002965.1 Piper betle | reverse complement strand
CTAATTCTATAACTTCTTTCCAATCCCAATTCAATGATCCAATGTATGATTCTAATTTTTGTAAGTATGCTAACCAACTTTCATTGGATTGTAGATGTCCTTCTATAACTTTGACGTTAATAATGGAATTTGTTTGTGGTTTCATTATTAGTTATACCAATGCCCGGCCTCTTGATAACTTGGTTTCTTTATTATCTTTATCCCTCTTGCCAGCGGCAAGTAGGCAAGCAGGTATAATGAGAGTTTGAGATAAGTCACAGCATTACTTGTGTGTCATTGGACCTTATACAAATCTCATTTGAAAAATTTTGTGGCTTATGTGGGAACAAGTCATCACTCTTAACAAGGTCCGTAATTTCTTCTTCCATTTTATCTTGAGATTAGTTATACACGAAGATTGACGGATCAAGTTAAAAAAGTTACTCAACTGCTTGGCATAAAAAACCAGCCAAAGAAATCCCTACCGGTTAACTTAACTCGCTTTTATTGATGCCATAGTGGTGTTTCATCATCATCGTCCTCTGAATCTGGTCTCTATTGGGTGACAGTCATTTCTCCCTTCTCTGTGCTCACTTTTCTCCTCCAGCAAACATCTTCTGTCTGCAACAAATACAAGCCACGTAGAGCAGGAAGGTTTTAACTTATCAGATTCTTAAAGTTCATTTAACTAAGCTAGTTTTTACGATTTACACAAGAGTACTGTTCCCGTTTGAAAAGACGTCCTCCTTATTTGCTCGATGATGAGATATTTTATTGGGAAAAATTTATATAATTACCTCTCTTATACTTATATAAATTATATATATTTAATTTGAACTATTTTAGGTTCCAAGAAATAATATTTATATGTTAAAAGTAAGATACATAATTAAAAAGTTGATAAAATTGTATTGTTTTTTACATTATTATAACCTATTTTTTAATTTTTAAAATATACACCAGTTTATACTTATTTTAAGATTAACTTTTATTATAATTATTTTAATAAATAAAACGAAAAAAGTTAAAAACATTAAATTGTGTTAAAATGAGGTGCTATACTTTGTTTTAGCTTCCAGTTGCGATCGTGCTGAAAAGGGTCGGCTCCATAATTTATGTCGAGCACTTCTAATGTCTCTGCAGGTACAAGTGCGCTTGTTTCCCTGCCACATTAATATTGGTGCTTGTCAGCACTCAAGCCCAGAGCACATATTTGTATAATTATAACTCTCTGAAAAGATGATACTGGGGAATCCCTCCTGTGGATTCGGAGGGACGAATCTTTCTCAAGTGCCGATTTGATGAAAGGGGAGGAGCCACAATCACTGTACAACTCCTTGAGAAGTAGATGAGATTAGATAATACAGAATGTACTACGTAGAGGAAAATTTTGCCTTCTAGTCAATCCTAAGCTGCATACTATGTACATTAGATCACTTCAAGAAAAAAAAAACTGTCTTTCAAATCTAACTCCATCATAGAAAGTTACTAACAAGCAGGCCGGGAATGGGGTATGATTAGACCTTCGGGCTCCAGAGGCAAGATGACCTGCAATTGAAGGCTAGAGCTGGCCGACCCAGAAGTAGTGTTGCAACCTGCAACTTTCTTGTTCAATTCAAGCAAGCAATGGCGACATGTTGGGCAGGAAGAGTGGGCCTCCAACCATTTATCCAATGCACTTGACATGGAACCCATGGTGGCACTTGGGCAGTACTCTGATTCTCTCACCTTGACCAAAATCAGACAAGCAAATGACACACTCAGAGGACAGCCCCGGCATGTCCATCCCAGTGGAGTAGCTAACCGTTGGGAAGGCCTTGACGGCCTTTTCCCTAATCCCGGTGGCGGCACATCTGGAGATATTGTGAATATGGGAGCATCTAAGTATACATCTGATTAAGGCATTGAACCCCAGAACACACATAGAGTACACAGAGCAGGACGGCCATGATCATGACCACGTTCGAATCGAAGCCGCCGGCAATAGGCGGAGGCGCCACCGACGAGTCCTTGGTCGGCGGAGATGCCGGCGGACTAGGTGGCTTGCTAGAGAGGTGTGTAGTAGCAACCTTCTTGAGTGCAGTTGTATAACAAGAGGTTCAAAGTTGTTCAGGTTGGAAGAGATAAACGAAGCTGTGGTGGAGAAAGACATGGTTGATTCTTTGAGGTGGTGATAGCTAGGACTTAGCTGATCAGAATGATGGGGATGAAACTTATATAGGCAGGGAGAAGATTGAAAATGGAGGTAGTTTTATAGCTTTTGAGCAGGATTTTTTGGTATGGCATAAAACTATAAAGTTTATGTATGCTTTTTATTGGAATGGATATAGACCCGATCTCTGTTCGACACGTTTGTTTCGTCCATTTTTTGGTTGATTGATCACACATAAGGTAGGTGGGGAGAAACTTTCCAAAATATAATTCTGTTAAACCGCTTGTTCTGAGTGCGGAATACTGGACTTTGTCTAGAACTTTCTTCCATTCAATAGAAACACGGCATCTTCAATGTTTCGAGCTATTAGGAAATAATCGTATGAATATTCAGATGTGAATTGTGATCAGCATGAAAAGACTAGCCCGGGAATTCAAGGTAGTGAGGTACAATCCTGAGTCACATTTCACAAGGATAAGGTGTTATCTTCTTCGTACACTTTATTCAAGATTCCCGGTCTGCTGTACAAACACCTTAATAAAGCTTTAGCCTATGTGCACGGAATCTCCATGGGGTGCACAATATTGTAACACAATTGCTCCATTCCTTGAGTGAGAGTGGGCCTAATGAAATGAACAAGGTCCGACTCTCGTCGCAAAATCTTGAAAGGAGTTAACGTGGAACGTTGGAGTGTAGTTGTTGGTCGGCAAATAGCTAATGGATCCATGGTATGCCATGATCTACGTGTAAACCACAATAGGTTGTTGGTAGCACGTTGTGAGCTACTCGGCTTAATCACTCAATTTTTTTGCTCTAATGCTTGAGGCATGAGATGTTACCTCTTCACTGGTATTGTGGCTAACCAATGTAGCATGGGTGAGTGTTATGTGTCTCACAATAACAATATTAAGAGAGATATTATTAGCGAGGTGACAAGCAATCACAAGATACACAATACAGCTAGTGTAAAATATCTTATTTTCCTAGGCAACGATGTGATTACTCGACTTTAGGTAGTGATCGCCCACTCATCAGATCTTCCAGATCATGCTTTCAAAATCCAAAAGCCCATATAATTAGAATTGTTGTAGATATCATCCTGCGTCATAGATCAGTCCATCCATCCAAACCGGATTGACATAAGCTGATAAAAACAAAGTTAAGGTTTTATATAATAATCACAAGGATTTGCAACAGTAATGTGAAATACTGGTGTCGTCATCAAGGATACGATCGAATTCAAAACAATCCCCCACGCATGCACTAGCTAGATCTTTTTTAAAATAAATTATGTAGGGAGGAGATTACAACAACGACTATTGGTCGTAATAATTTGCATATTTTTTATCGTCGAAGTGAATATTAACATTTGTTTACTCGGAGTAAATGCATAATGCCTATTACCGACTTATTTTTACTCCTATTTGCCCAATATTTGACTCGTATATATGCTATGACATACCAATGATTTTGACTCCCAGTTCGATTAACAAATCAAATTAAATCGTCGTAAAAGGTCACTAATTAATCACTTTTCATAAATTGAGATTTGTAAACTCTATAAAAATGCATTCCAATCGTTGAAGTTTAATGGCGAGCTAATAAAATATTGTTTCATCTCTGATTTCGTCGAGCTACTTTTCATTCACGCTTGGAAATTAATTAAGAGGGGGGTGATTTAGGCCCACCGGGATGTAAATACAAAGCCCACCCATCATCTTTGACGGCCGTTTCTGTAAATAGATTGCGTCTGTGCCTCGCCTGCAATATTTCTTATATATCGCTGACCAACTGTTTCCACCCAATACCTGGAAGGAGTCTTTGATATGGTTATTGGTTTTTTTACTCCTGAAATTCCAATCTCTCAAATTCCACAAACTCCTTAATTTGGTCTCTACTCACAAAAACAAGACGTGACAATTTTGCGAATTCAATTTGTAATCTCATGTTTTGTTTACATTGCTTTCCCAACTACAAGCAACGAAGACCTATTGTTTGAGTGCGACCAGTCTTCTTTTTTTCCCACAATGCAAAGCGAAAAACCTTATCCAAGCTTGACATGCGGTGAATCCTCTTAAAAAATTGTTTCATCCTGATTTTTGTTTGTTTATTTGAATTTGACATGTAACTAAAGACTTTTTACGACACAACTTTTTTTCTTGCCGTTAAATTTTTTTGGCTGCAGTTGTATGTTTGGATCAATTTGTTATCATTATACTAAAGCGTGATTATAATTGTCCTTCACGAACAAGATGATTTAATTTTGTAGTAACCCGTAAGTAATAAAATAAACATGATGATTGGCGTAAATCGATAGCATTTTAGTATTATACTGCCTAATTCTACTCGGATTCGACCCGAGCAAAGTGAATCATAAATTGTCATTATATTTAATTCAAACGCGATAACCCATGATTTTGAATTCAAACAAGTCTTAACTTTTTGATGATATCGAATTAATGTTTTCCCGGTTCGCTCCATCACAGTGGTCCTAACTCGAGAAAAGTCGAACGGTTCGGACCGAAAATTTCATATCCGGCCCAACTTTGAACCCTCTTCTCACCCACTCCTACACTCCTCAACCCCAACCTCCACCACCGGCGGCGCGGCGACGGCAAGGCGGCGCCGGCGGGAAATCGGTTAGGAATACTAGTATGTCATCATCTCCGAATCGTCTCCAATCCGACCATGCCGAGATCGAGCAGATAATCACCGAGTTCTTTACCAAGAGCCTGCACATCATACTCGAAGCGAGGTCCTCCTTCGCGTCGTCTCGGGTTTACAGTGGGGAGCAGTTCTTCTCGTCGCCGTCGTCCACTTCGTCTTCCTCAAGTGTCAGGTCCCGGGACAAATGGTTTAATCTGGGCCTACGCGAGAGCCCCACCGTTCTCGAGAATTTGGATATATGGCGGCAGAGCAACCTCGACCCGCTGATCGTCGACGTCGTGCTCGCCGAAAGATCGTCCTTTTCCGTTGCAGCGAAAGGAAGCGTCTTGGACGAGTGCCGGCTCGGATTGAAGAGGGAGCGGATTGTGGAGAGGTGGGTTCTGCAGTATGAGAGTCGGAGGGCGGGGAGTGGCGGCGGCGGGGGCGGTGGTGGTGGTGGGAATGTGAAGAGGACGTGCGGGTTGAGTTCGCAGTCCTCGAAGACGTACAAAAGGTCGCTCATTTTGCTGCGCTCTTTGTACGCGACGGCGAGGTTGCTGCCGGCGTATAAGGTGTTTCGGGACCTCGGCTCGTCGGCGCAGATCCATCCCTTCAACCTTTCTTGCAAGGTTTCGTCTTTCGTCGAGCCGTTCCCTCGCCAGGAAGAGGCGGAGATGAAGCAGTTCGGGTTTGTGCCGGTTGATACCTGTTGTGGTAGGCTCTGTCTTGGTGTCATGTATTTTCCGATGCTTTCTGAAGCTAAGTGCGAGCAGTTTGTACTCATGAATCCGCAGTTTATACCGGATTATGTTGGGAGTCCTACTACTGATCCTATTAGGAGGTATCCGTCTGTTCCACCGAGTGGGATTGTGTCTAGGTCACCTGGGTCACCTTCCTCTCTGTCGTTTGCAAGAAGGCATAGTTGGAGCAATGACCTTCATAGAGCTGCTGCACCTTCATACTCGCCTTCTCCGTCTTCTATGTACTCTGACTCCCATGTTCTGCCCGTCGGTCCGGGTGGTAGTCGTCCCTCGGTTGCTCACCTTTGTGAAAACAAGGATGTTTGTCCTTCGGTGAGCTCACCTAGTCAACCACTCGGTACTCCTTTTTCGGACGATCTGTCATTGGTGCATCAGAAGACTACAAGTTTTGATGATCATTGGCCTTCTCCTCCTTTTTCTCCATCACCTTCCCCTTCTCCACCTACACACTTGCCCAAGGTTCTTTTGCGGTTGGAGAGTGATCCTGCTCGCATTCCCTTGCCTAGGCTTTCCAAGGGATCTGTTTTACCTGGTTATACCTTGCCACCATCTCCTTGCCTAAGATGCTCAAAAACCATCAGTCTTCTCACACAGACAATGTCAAAGCTCAAGCTCCCGTCTCCCCTGCCTGTCTGAATTCCCTATCTAAAAGCAAATGGACAAAGCCTGACTCATCCAAATTAAAAGAGCAACAACCAGTTGCTACAGTTCAAAAGGTAATCCTAACTGCGAAGTAGTCAATTATTTTACATTACACTACCTATGCCATTTTTAAGTATGCTCCTTGCTATAGATTTTTTAAAAAAAAAATTTGCAGCAGGAAGATGTAAAAAATCCATTCGTAGACTCAAGGGCAGCAGCTCCTGGTCCTCCAAGAATTTCACGTTCCGGGAGTTCCAATACATTTTTTCAGTATGAGCTTGATGATTCTGTATTTGACTGCCCATTTGCTGTTGATGAGGAAGATTATCTCATTGATGCTTTAAACATGTACAGTTTTCGCACCTGCTTTTTTGTTTGATTATTCCCACATTATAATTGGTTACAAGTCTGAGCGTTAATGTGATGTGTTTATGTAAGTTTGATATTGTTGCCTATTAATTCATGTATATAGGCGAATTTAGTGACAGTAGGATTGACATATTTAATCATGGCATAACAGAAAGTTTTCTTAGATGAATATATGCTATGATCAATCTTTTCCTGAGTCATGCAGAATAATGCATCTATATCATGACTATACCTATCACATGTTAACTATCTGCAGGCAAATTGATATTATCCATCTCGGTGGTGTGAACGGTTACATTGCTTGTACAATTTGTTGAAGGCTTGTCAGATCTTTTGAATTTAAGCAGTCAACAGCTTTACTTATACAGATCCATTTACCAAATATATGGGTATGAGTCAAATATAATGGTATTTCATTCCAACAATTGGTCTTGAACAATATTTTGTAGACACCACTTCAATCTTAGTAGCCTCCAAAAGATTCCTATATCCTTGTGATGAATGATACATGCAGCATTCTTCTTCTTTGTCCATCTTCAGCAAAAGGGGCTGGGGACATGGTTTTTTAATCTTGAACCCATGATTACAAATGACATAGTTTTGATGCGATAACCTTCATGACACCAAACCTTTTTTACTTTATCATGGCTTGGGATCAACAATGCATGAACTTTGATGGTCATATGTTTTATATTCTAAGATTTGCTAAAACTCTTTTTGGGGTTGTGGAAGTTAAATTTTATTATTGTAAACTTAGGGTGGAGTCTTCTGGCCCCAATGTACATTTTACCAAAGCAAAAGAAGTCAGAGTAATGCATGCTAGAAAATCTCAAGATGCAGGTGTTGGCGCCCTTGTACATATGCTTCAATCAGCCCCTCCTCTGCGCCAAGATCATTACAGTTCTTTGAAGTTCAAACAAATCTCCTCGGCTGGAACTGGGGATCATGGCTTTGAAACAGCAGAGTCTGAGGCAGTGAAAGTTTTCAAAGATGCAGAAATTTCATCCTCTGGAATGTCAAGGACCAAAGCTGATGCTTTGGAGGAGTTAAAAGGGCACAAGGAAATGAAACACAAATTGATAAAACAGAGGGAATCAAAGTCATCTGATCCAGCAGCTGTGAAAAAATAAGGCCCCAGAGTTTCGATTAGAAGCTTGTAAATGTTCATGTAAATAAGATGTACAGTTGCCTTATAGGTGAAATCATACAACATAATTTGGAGCAGCCCTTGAATTTCCATGTATTATTTGAGAAGGAAGCATGATGGGGCGTTTGGATTGCTTTTAGGTTGGGAGAAATTTCTTATTTTATGAGATTTACTATCTGAAGAAAAAAGAGCTTTGGCCGGTTATAGCAAGTATCTTGCCAGAGTGAAAAGTGAGCTATCTTGTTCAGAACTTGTATAGAAAAGGCTTATTATTTTTTTTACAAGTGACATCCTGAAAAATATATATATTTATCCGTATTTTGTATCGTGATTCTTTTTTCTTTTCTTTATTTTTTATTCGCGCATGCTTGTGCGTGTGTCCATGATAAGGCCTTCGATTATCCATGGCCGCAGGTGCAACTGAGTCTCTTCTTCGCCTACATTGTCGAAGCATGTAGCTGTGTGATAATCACCTTGCAGATGTGCTTCACAACTTCGACCTTGTTTTTACATCCACTTCTTCCTGCTGGCGTCCTTTAGGACGGGAAACAAGTCTGGGCACTCGTACATTCACTGTCTTCAGCTGCGTGCAATGAATCATAGCCAGTGAGCAAAATCCTCCTCCATGGAGCTAGGGGGCCAATGCCCAGATATGGGCGCTGCTTCCATTGCTCGGGCAGGGAGAAGCGTCTTTGAACGGCTATGTGGTCGATGATTGAAATTGAGTGGTATATATCGCATATAAGATACAGTCTCTATTTTATAACGCAGTGGGAGATCAAAGGTCTCTGAAACTTGGAGGTGTGGAGGAGGGGCTGAGATGTTTGTATGGTAAATCCCACGTCGGTTATAAAAAGTGTCGGTGACTTCTATATATAGTAACGAGAAAGTCTTATTCTTTGAAATAGTTTTTGGATTAATGATTTATTTAAGTGGAGTTTGGGAAGGATTAATGATTTATTTAAGTGAAGTTTGGGACTTTGGGAAAGTGAGGTTCTCTAACGGATCAACCAATGTGGTCTTGATGTGTTGTAAAGGGTGTTAGTGATAATGGAAAAACCTTATTGTTTGAAATAATTTTTAAATTAAAATAGGTTTGTGGCACTTATTGGAAGTTTTTTTAGGAGTTGTTGGGTTTATCCTACATTTTTTAGAGTTGTTGGGTTTATCTTACATTGGTCGTAGATGGTGTTGTGATAATGAGAAAACTTTATTCTTTGAGATAACTTTTCGATTAAGATAGGCTCACGACACATATTGCAAGCCTTTTTGGGAGTTGTTGGGTTTATTCTACATCGATCGTAGACGGTGTTGGTGATAATGGAAAAGCCTTATTCTTTGAAATAATTTTTTAATTAAGATAGGCTCGTGACACATATTGCAAGTCTTTTTTAGGGGATATTGGGTTTATCCTACATCAGTCGTAGAGGGTGTTGGTGAAAATAGAAAAGCCTTATTCTATGAAATAACTTTGAGATAACTTTTGGATTAAGATAGGCCCGTGAAACATATTACAAGGCTTTTTTATTATCTTACATTGGTTGTAGAGGGTGTTGGTGATAATAGAAAAGCCTTATTTTTTGAGATAATTTTTGGATTAAGATAGGTCTGTGACACCTATTGCAAGTCTTTTTGGGGCCTAAAGGGCCCATAGTAAGGTCTTATTAAAAATTGGCGATAGTAATTCAATTCGGCATGGTGTTGATCCATGAGTGCCTAGTAATAGTGGAGGGTGCCTGAGCTACACCCAAATTTTCAAAATTTAGTATCCAAACCTAGCCCTTGTCGGAAAATGGATCCTAGAACTAGAAAATAGGTTTAATATCAGTTATTTTGTAACGGACGCGGTAAATTCAATTTTCTCCCCACCTCATTTCTTGTCTAGGACCGGAAGATGGGTGTGTATGGGGTTTATGAAAGTAAATTTACTATTTTTCAATTCTTACTTCTTATGATAATGGAAAAACCTTATTCTTTGAGATAACTTTTGGATTAAGATAGGCCCGTGACACCTATTGTAAGTCTTTTTGGGAGTTGTTGGGTTTATCTTACGTCGGTCGTAGAGGGTGTTGGTGATAATGAGAAAGCCTTATTCTTTGAGATAATTTTTAAATTAAAATAGGCATGTGACACTTATTACAAGCCTTTTTGGGGGCCTAAAGGGCCCACGGTAAGATCTTATGAAAAGTTGGTGATAGTAATTCAATTTGGCATGGTGTTGATCCATGAGTGCCTAGTAATAGTGGAGGGTGCCTGAGCTACACCCAGAATTTCAAAATTTAGTATCCAAACCTGGCCCTTGTCAAAAAATGGATCCTAGAGCTAGAAAAGAGGTTTAATATCAGTTATTTTGTAACGGACGCGGTAAATACAATTTTCTCCCCACCTCATGTAAAACCCGTGACTCGAGTCAGAGTTTTACTACAGCAAACCAGTCGGTTCAAGTCGAGTCAGTTTCATGAACAGCATGCTGAGTCAAGGCCAGCTCTGAGTTATGAGCGATGAGGGTCAAATATATTTGAATATATAATGATAACGTAAAAAATATGGTAAGAAATGAGTTATCAGAATATATGAAAGTATGCAGTATTTTTCCTTTTATATGTTTGATCGTATAAATAGTTTTAAGCCAAATAACGCATTAGGGCGCGTTATGGGCAGTTTGGACGGGTTATTAGTTATAGAGCATGTCATTTGGATGTTGTGTTTGTTATATTTTATGGGATTTTTCTATATTTTCTAGATTTTTTTAGGATTTATTACGAACTAGTTATTATTTTGACTTGAGTAAGAATCGAGTCAATACTTATTTACGAGTTTGCCATTGGAGTGTTTCTTCTCCCTCCCGACGTTTCCTCACCTCCAAAACCCTATCGCCGTCCCTGTGGTTGTCGCTGCCGCTCGTTGCCGATGTCGCCCTACCGTGCCATGCCATGCCATCGTCGTGCCACCCCAAACAACCCCGGCCACCATCTCGCCGCCATGATGCCAAAATCGCCTCACGAGCCATGACACTCCCCAGGTCGATTCGCTGCCACCCGGGCCACACCTTCACCGTCGTGACCCCGACGACCACCCACTCGACCTCCCTGACATTTCCCCCTACCTAGCACCACCACTGAGGCCGGTCGTGGGTCTGATCAAAGCGACCGCCCCGGCTGAACTCAATGCCATCGCTGGCGATCATCACCACCGCTAGGGGTGGGCATTTGTCAGATAGACATCGGACAAGTTATTGTCCGGGTTTGTCCGAAATTCGTCAGACAAAATTTTTCCGACTAAGTCATTGTTTGACTTGTCCGTCGGGCCCAAATAATGTCCACGGACAGTCCGAAATCAAATGGAAACCCTAGTGAGTATTGTTTACAGAGAAGCAAGCTCCTCCGCCACCGCCTGCGGACTGCCTTCGTAGCCACCTGCGAACTGCCTTTGCGGCTTTGCAAGCCGCTAAACCCCTCCGCTGGCGCCTGCCTCCCTCGGCCTCTACCACCCTGCACGCAGCGAAACCCCTCCGCCACCACCCGCCTTTGCCGCCCTCTGCGCGCCGTAAAACCCCTGCCGCCGCTGCCCTCTGCGTGCAGCATAACCCCTCCGCTCGCGCATGCCTCCGCCGCCCAGCCCACCCTGCCTCTGTCGCCAGCCAGCCCTCTGCCGACGCCTACCTTCACGGGATTTCGCCGCTGCCTGCCTGCCCTCTGGCGTCATGGCGGCTGGAGAGTGGCTGGGAGTGGTTGAGATGTTACGGCAACGGCACGGTGGGGGCGGGGCGGCATCAATCGATGGCGGGATGACTTCGGCGATGGTGACGGTAACATACACAGGTGGCAGCTAGGGTTTGGGGGGGCAAAGAAGAGAAGTGTCCGAGCTTGGGGAAAAGATGATCGGTGGAAAACTCATAAATAAGACTTGACTAGCCACCGGCTCGAGTTAATAATGATAACTAACTTGGAATAAAATCCTAAAAAAATTAAAAAAATCTCATAAAATAAAATAAACACCACATCATCTAAATGACATACTCTACAACTAATAACTCGCCCAAATTACCCTATAACTCTTCCTAATATGTTATTCGGCCTAAAATAATTTTACTTGACTCGAAAATAACGATCGAACAATTAGTTCGGACTATAAAACCCTGACTCAGGTCACGGGTTTCACAGAGGAGCTCGAAAGTTATGAAACTACTTATTTATGGAAGAATATTGATGGTAAATATCCTAATTTCAAAATGAAGAAGACAAAAAACATGAGTAATTAACTTTTTGTATTTTTTTATGTAAGTGAGTTACATTAGATGAAGAATCAACTATTAGAATATTTTATCTTTGAAGTATATACAATATTGGAGTATATTTTTATTTCCATGATTATTTTAAAGTTTTTATACATTGATTATTTTTTGTTTGACTTTAAAAAATTGACGGCATGCTAACTAAATTATAATTGGTTTGATATGATTATTAATGTGAATGTAGAGTTCTAAATTTCTAAATATAAGAGTGACTTTTTATCTTTTTTCTATGTATGTCATTTTTTGTTATTTTAGATATTAAATATCAATTTTATGTATAAACTTAATTAATTTTACTATATATTATATTTTGAAATTTTCATAAACTATAATATCAGCCTTATAAATGTTGAAGATATTATATTATTGATATAAAATATCGAACACTCGGTCGGTTGTTCGATCGGACAAAGAAATGTACATGTTTGGTTTGTTTTAATTCGGTCGAATTCGGTTAGACATGTTTCGGACTTTGATCAGACGGACAAATTTGGACGTCCACACCCTAGCTGCCGCTACCATCTTCACCGTCATCACCATTGGATCGAGCTTGTCGAGCCGGTGCCAACGGTACCTCGTACCACCACCACCCAGCCGGTCACTGGAAAACTACTGGAAAGCTGTCAGAAAATCGTCTAAACCTGTCGGAAAACCAAAATTGCTGGAATTTGTCAAATCTTCTGCTGAGTTCACCCAATCGAACCTAATCGAACTTGGGACGCCGCTGAATGCCGAATTCGAGCTCCGAGATGCTTGACGAAACCCTAACCGTCGCCGATTGCCGACTACGCGATGTATAATTACCTCTGATTTACTTATTTAAAATTGATTATTATGTGCACAGTATGCTAGGATTGATTGTTTGATATGATGAATGCTTGTTCGTGAATGAAGTGATGGTTTGCATGACTTGTTTGCTAGTGAATGGATATTAGTAATCTAATTTAAGTAAAGTAAATATGAGCACGCTAACCGACTATAACGTAAGGTAAAAAAAACATAATAAAATTGGTATGAATAGGATGAGGTGGAATTATTTCTACATTGATAATTGTTTGACTGTTGATGGATGTTTGTATTGTGAGTGTGCTGATCGTGATGAGTTTGATGTATCATTCAGTTAGCGGGCATTAGCTTTTAGTTTATCGTGTATGTATAGAGTAGGAGCTCGCCGCCTAAGCACAAGGACCCGATTGGAGCTTCTACCAAGTCTGTTTAGGACTCGTTCTCTATTTTACGTTATTCTATTGTGTATTTGATTTATCATGTGCAGAACGAGTTAAGTGGCGTTTTATCGGATCCCACTTAACTCGGATCATTTAGCCAACAGTTTTCTGGATTAATAACCTCGAGGTTGAGATCCCTCGAGTCAGTTTTCGAAATGAAGATTCACCACAAGTTGCCTTCAGGCCTATCATATTAATCCCAACCCAGACTTATATATGTATAGTTTTTGAGTTTTCAGTGAGAGATGGAATGAGGAAATTCAACAACCATGCTACGGGAGCGGGCACGTGCTAGGTCAATAGCAGGTTTGGAACTGGTGAGCGTCCACTCCATTTCTGCAGGATCCTGATAATTCTACCTTTGAGTTCCCCAAACCCGGAGATGTGTGGAGGTTCACAGGTACTATAATGCAGTGCATGTCTAGATTTGTGGTTTCAAAAGGTACTGAAGGCGCATGCCTAAGAGTACTCGGCCCCTGTACTCAGGGCCAAGAGTGATATGGAGGACGTAGAAGGCAGAAAAGAATGAAATTGATGCGAAAAGCGATAGAGAAATGACCAAAGTATGAGAATGAAAAAGAAAGGGGGACTCTGTCAATCTAGGTCGATGGCTCCCATATATGCTCTGATGAGTGTTTTATGAGGAAGATATAGATTTCTATTCAACAAGAGAGTTAGCTCTCCTTTGCCAGATTGATATTAGTTATTTTCAGGGCTGGTAACACTCGTTACTGACGATTTCTTATTATATATGTAGGTGAGCACTTCGAGGAATGAGAGCTGTCAGGAATGCAGAGGAACAGTATAGAAATCATGCACACATGTACCTGCCGAGTGTTTGTAGTGATGATGACGTGTATTGAACTGTGTTAATGAATTTAATATGTTATAACTGTGAATCTATTATGAGCATTTTGCATGTGAATGGAAATGGAAAGTGAAAAATGTGCAAGATAAACTACGAAGTAAAAACAACTAGAATGTGATGGAAAATGAAATGTTTGGAATATGTTTTTATGTCTATTGATATAATTATATGATGTTTGTTGTTGACAGGGTGGCCCCTATTGCACTTTTAAGATAGATTCTTTCCGTTTTTCTATAAAAATTAATGAATTTTCATTTGAATTTTTTGCTTGTTACATTGTCTTATTTTTGCTTGCACACCCTAGCATGCTTTAGAACCATGTTAGAACCCAAGTATCCTATCCATGCATTTCATGTTTGTACTTCTATCTTAAGACGCCGAGAGCAAATCCGGGTCGGCTTAACCAAATCTAGTAAATTAATGAATGGTTTGGTCGGCGATAACATTTTTGAGTCGGTTCACAGGTGAGCCGAAATAGGGTGTCACACCTCATTTTTTGTCGAGAACTGGAAGTTGGGTGTGTATGGGGTATATGGAAGTAAATTTACAGTTCGTCAATTCTTACTTCTTGTCGTATGGGACTACAGAAATGATAAGTTTTTAATAAACAGTTTATCATTCGTCACTCGTATCTTTCCTCTATTGTAATATGCACCTTGTCGTATGATAATTGTATATATACTACCTTATTGTCATATGCATATTGTATATATGCTCTTTATATATATATATAATGAAAATGATAAAGTGTAAACTTTATTTAGACGTGAACTTTATAAAACTTCATCATAGTCATTAATTTTTTACCTAACGATTTATATTAAGGGGCTATCGTAGGTAGTTTAAGATAGTTCCACGTATAACCATCCAATGTAAACCATTAATAAAAAATCAATGGACTTAATTAAAGTTCACATTTAAAAGAGAATTCACACCCTATTATTTTTGTGTGTATATATACATAAAAGATACAGTTTGCAATACATAGAATTTGGAATGACGGGACATTCTGCTATGCGCTGCCATGTTTGGCAGCGCATATGTAGCGCACGTTTTGGTGGCCGTTGGATTTTCGTGGCAGCGCATATGTAGCGCACGTTTTGGTGGCCGTTGGATCGAAATCCAACGGCCACCATTCTTTCCATAGAATTTCCCTCCCCCACTGCCCCCCGCCGCCCCGTCCACCATCGTGCCCCCGCCCGCAGCCCTCCCCCCCACCTGCCCTGTTTCCCCCGCCCCGTCTGCCGCTGTGCCCCCCGCCCTGCAACCTTACCCCCCACCTGCCCTATTTCACCCTACCCCCTCCGCCGCCGCCCCATACGCTGCCTCGCCCCTTGCCCGCAGCCCTCCCCCCACCTGCCCTGTGTTCCCCCACCCCCCACCCGGTTCCCCGCCCCCATGCCGCCTGTTTCGGCCCACCCCCGCCGCGGCCCCGCCCGCCCCTGCCCTGTTTCCGCCACCCTCCCCGACTGCCCGTTTCGCCCTCACCCCCGCCGCTACCCAGCCCATCGACCGAGCTCATCATCTACTGTCCTGGCCACCTCCACGCTGGCGTCACCTGCATCACCGCTGGTAGGGGTGCTAATTGAGCGAGCGAGCCGAGCTCAACATGTGTTCGAACTCGGCTCGATTAGTTCGAAACTCGTTCGAACTCGACTCGAGATCGAACGAGTTTTGGACGTACATGCTCGAGTTTGACTCGAATATGTTTTATGTGTTCGAGCTCGACTCGAGCTCGAATATACTTAAACTATTTATTTTTGTGAGCTCGTTCGCCAGCTCGTTCGTTAGCTCGAAACCAGCTCGATTAAAAGTCAAAGGTACCTCACTTAGAAAAAAAATGAGGCCAATGTGGTTTGAACCCACAACCTTGAAGTCATTAAGGTGAATACTTACCATCTCAACTATCTTGCTTCTTTGTTATTATATTTCATATATATATATATATATAAATAAAATATAATATAAAGGCTATATTATTATATTATTTTATCGAGTCGAGTTCGAGTCGAACTACGAGTCGAGTTCGAGTCGAGTTCGAGTTACAACCGAGTCGAGTCGAGTCGAACACGACCTTGCTCAAGCTCGGCTCGTAAGATTCGAGTTCGAGTCGAGTTCGAGTCGAACATTTAAATGTCGAGTTTCGAGTCAAGTCAAGCCGAGCCGAACGCTAAATGCTCACGAGCTGGCTCGCTCAATTAGCAACCCTAACCGCTGGCAGTGGCGTGACAAAACATGTGGATTTCGTAATAAAAATTTGACTCGATCCCAACTCGAGTCAAATTTACGAAATAAATTTTAAAAATAAAATATAATAAAATAAAAACTTGACTCGCTCCTAATTCGAGTCAATTTTATGAAATAAAATTTTAAAATAAAATAACATAAAATAAAAATTTGACTTGCTCCCGCCGACGCTCGCCGCTTGCCGACCGCCTCTCCCTGTCGCCACCCACACCCTGCCCCCCACCCCCCACACCCGCTGCCCCTACCCCCACCGGCCCAGGCCCCTTGCCTCGCCTCCTCCGCCCCCTGACCCCTCCCGCCACCCCTGCCCCCCAGCCCCGCGCCGTCTCCCCCTGCCGCCCCGTTTCCCTCCCCTTCTCTACCCGTTTCGCCACAACTGCGTGCCGACATCATGTGCAGCACCGTCGACGGTGGTACGAAAAAATAACGGGGGCGGACGGGAGGAGAGGGCGATGGCAATTTCGTAATAAAAATTTGACTAGCTCTCGCTCCCGAGTCAATATTACGAAATAAATATTAAAAATAATTTTAAAAAATAAAATATTATAAAATAAAAACTTGACTCGCTCCTGCTCGAGTCAATATTACAAAATTAATTTTTATTTTTTTTAAAAAATACAAAACTATAAAATAAAAACTTGACTCGCTCTCGCATGTGATCGATCCTGACTCGAGTTAATATTATGAAATAAATTTTTAAAAATATAAAATAATTTTGTAATAAAAACTTGACTCGATCCCAGATAGAGCCAAGTTTTTATTACAAAATTATTTTATATTTTTAATTTATTTTATAATATTGACTCCATCGTGGGCGAGATTAAGTCAAGTTTTTATTACAAAATTATTTTATTTTTTAATTTATTTCGTAATATTAACTCGTGTAAGGACAGAATCAAATTTTTATTACAAAATTATTTTATTTATTTAAAATTAATTTTGTAATAAAAACTTGACTCAGTTCTGTTAAGGACCGAATCAAATTTTTATTATAAAATTATTTTATTTTTTAAAATTTATTTCTTAAAATTGACTCGATTCAGGATCGAGTCAAATTTTTATTACGAAATTATTTTATTTTTTAAAATTTATTTCTTAATATTGACTTAATTTATGACCGAGTTAAGTTTTTATTACAGAATTATTTTATTTTTTAAAAATTTATTTCGTAATAAAAATATTAGTCGTGACCGAATAAAATTTTTATTACGATATTACCCCCCCCCTCCCCTGTTTCGGAACAGGGCAGGGTGCTTGGAGGAGGAGGAGGAGGATGGGGCGGGGCAGGGTTGGCGCCAGGGCAGGGCAGGGCAGGGGGCGGCAGGCCGAGGGGCGGCGGCAGGGGCAGGCAGGGCAGGGGAGGAGCGAGGGAGCGGCAAGGCGAGGGGGCGACGTGTGGGGGGCAGGTGGCAGCAGGCCGGGGGGCTGGTGGCCAGGGGGAGGGGCAGGGGCTGCAGGTGGGAGGGAGTAGGAGGCGGCATGGCCCTGAGGCAGGGGGCAGCAGCCATTTATAACTTGCGACAGCCATTTATAACTGCCGGCAGGCGTCGAGGGCGCCAGGCGGGAGCCCTGAAGGGCGGAGGGCGCCAGGCAAAGTGCCAGAGGGCACCAAGCATATCGCCAGCGGGCGGAGGGCGCCAGGTAGAACACAGAAGGACAGGAAAGCACGGCCGGGAGAAAACAAGTGTGAGTGGGGTGGGGCAGTGCTCCAGGCCGTTGGATCTAGATCCAGCCTGGAGATGGTGCGCATAGGGGAACGGTTGGGTGGGGTGGAGGGATGGGTTTGGATGGGTGCTCCAAGCCGTTGGATCCTGGATTCAATAAGCTGCCTATGCGCTGCCAAATAAAGCAGCGCATAGTAGCTTTATTGTTGGATCGACATCAAAAAGAGCCATATTCTACGAGCTTATCCGAGGAAAAATATAAATAAACAAAGTTCAGCTTAAAAGGCAACAAAGACAGCAGCCACAACCCTTCCTTACCATCCAAGCGGTGGCTCGAGAGCACGGGGCTAAGTCAGATTCAAGATGATTATATGCTTTGCTTAAAGAAGCAGAAAAATTACAGTTCGTTCCCATTGCAAGATATACATTCACCATAGAGCATTTGAAGTAAATAGAAATGATAATTCGATAATACAGAAAAGCCATTCTTCACTTTTGTAAACCAGCCAATACCATCCACAGGAAAGCAAACTTGCTTGCGATAAATTGTTGGTAATGAAATGAAGATCTGCAGTAGCATCCAGCTTCTTCACCATTGCCTCTCTGAATAAATACATGAAGCTTAGTACACAAGTATTGACAAGAAAGCAGTTTCAGCTTCTCCCTCCTGAGGACATGGCATTTCATTTGGCATTAGCCCTCAATATGTCCATGACTCTGGGGTGCTCCTCAATTTCTCAGTTTCTCTGGAGATCGTGCCCACAAGTGAAAAGAAGGTCCCTAAGCTTAATTCAGAACAGAAGGACCACTGATTATGCACAACGAATCAGTGGCTAATGCAACCTATGACTCATTCATAAAAACAATGCAGTAGGTGTAATTGAGAAACTAAAGAAGTACAGACATATTTCTGTTTTCCACTTTATAAAAACATTTACGTTCTTCCATTACTTGTTCTACAGCAGATGTAAACAACCACACTTATAAAAAAGAGGTACACATTCGTGTTTTATCCTAGAGCACACAAATACATATCAAAAACTTGTGCAAGCAAACTCCATTCTAGTGGCATTCACACATCTTGCCAAACCACACATCACAGACTAAAATCACATTTTGGAGCAGTTCCTTACCACTTATAATACATTAGCCTAATGGTGAAGCAAAATCGATCCCAATATAGCTGGAGCACATACGTGACTACAATCAAATCTTTTATTTAAATAACGGTCACAGTTTAAAAAGCCATATTTCTATCCACTATTTGATACACTTGCAAGTTGCATCTAGAAAGAAGCCTCTGTAATAATGGAAGAGCAGTACAAGTTCTTGTCTTCTCCTTTCACATTTTCCCTGGTTGAATTCAGAGAAGAACAGTACAAGTACATACTTAAACATAATCTTCTCTATCTTAAGTGACGGCTCACAAGATGTACAACTCTTAGACCACAAAAACTACAACGCAATAACTTCAAAGATCCAAGTGTCCACCCATTTACATCTGCTTACAATTTAGTCACATTGCTATAACCAGCTTAGACAAACCAAAAATGGATCCTCACATCCTTAATTATACAGATTCCGAAACGTACAAATACTCACACTCTAGCTATCTGTATATAGAACAAGCTGACCAAATTTCATCAACACCAAAGAAAGACATGCTAAAAGAAAAACAAACACAAAATCAACACATTCACAACCAACACAACCTAGACGAGAACTTGCTACAATTCACAACCCACTGCTAAAGAACTACCAAATTTTAGCTTCTTCAATAGATTTAAAAACCTTGTAATTCTGATCAAGAAATATCTAGAACCAATTAAAATGCTCATTGATACATCCCACATCAGTAGATGACAGAGGTAAGTTCAACACGAGAAAGAGAACAATTATGATATGTGCAGGATCATTATAAGGAAGATGATGATAAACTTCACCAGTCTTCTCCTCGAATGTCCAGCACATACATTGCGTACTCAACAGATCACAACATTACACAGCCTAACAAGATCACTTTGCAACAAAAAAAAGTTTCTTCTTTGGACAGATAATAAAGGTAATAAAGGACAGAAAATGGCATACCATGGGCAAAGGAAATGAATTTAGGGCATGGCGGTGAGATTGGCATCGAAGACGAAACCCCGGACAAGACGATCGCCGCTCCCACTCCCCGGCGGTCCCTCCACCCACCCCCACCCACCAGGCCCCCACATCGCAAGCTTGCCTACTCGCTTCCCGGAGAACCAGACCCTCCCACCCCCGCCGAAGACCTTGAACTTACCAGACTCACAGAAGCTCTGGTACATGTCCGCCGGCATCCGACCCACCTCCGCCCACTCCAAGCCACCCAAGTTCAATCCGAGGATCAATATCGTCGAGCAGGTCGCGTTCAAGGCGTAGGACGACCTCAAACCTCCGATCATCAATATCTCGCCACCGCCGCCAGCGACCAGCCTCGGCCGCTTGAGGATGTCGAAGACGTCGCCCCACTCGTGCCGCTCGAGGAGCGTCCACCTCGCCCGTCTCGGCTGGCCGTCGGAGGAGAGATCGGAGAGGGGGAAGGAGAGAATCCGCCACTGGTTGCGCCAGGGGGAGCCAGAGTCACAGAGTGCGTAGACGGAGCCGCCGACAATGACTGGGCTGCGGGGCTTGGAGGCCAGGCTGGAGGAGAGCTTCTGCCACCGGGCGTCCTGGCCGGCGAGGGAGAGAACAGCGAGCTCGGAGAGGACGAGGATGCGGCCGTCGGGGGCGGCGAGAACGGTACCGTGCCGGGTCCAGGCCGAGCCGAGCGGGGGAGGCGGCGGACGCGGCGGGTGAGGGGGTTGCAGACGGCGAGGGTCTTGGCTGCGGCGTCGGGGGAGTCGACCCAGAGGTAGAGGAGGGTGGGGGAGGCGGCGACAGGGGAGGCGGCGGCGGAGGCGAGGAAGGTGAGGGGGAAGCGGAGCCAGCGGCCGGCGGCGGGGTCGAGGGCGGCGAGGTGGGGGCCGCCGGCATCGGCAGCAAAGGATCCTCGGAGGGCGAGGAGGGGGAGGTGGGGGAGTCGGGGGAGGAGCGTCCGCGAAGCAAGGGTTTGTCGGAACAGGCGGTTGACGGCGCGGCAGACGACAACGTCACGGAGTGGAAGCTGGGACACGATATCGTTGAGCACTTCCGTCGGAAGTAGCTCGATCGCCGCCGACGGAAGTTCTATCGTTTCCATCGCCGTCGCCCTTGACGGCGCCGCCGCCGGCGACTCCATGGCGAGGGTTGGGGGTGGGGAAGATTGATGGGAGTGGGTGAGGAAGCTCGAAGTGATACAGTTTTCATTTTTAAGGTGAGGAAATGGACGGTTGAGATTCTTTATTCCTTTGGTATTTTAGATGGCGTTTTTTTACAACGAAAATATTATTATTATTATTTATTTACTGTCACATCATATCTATATATATATATATATATATAATATTTAAAAAAATTATATGAGCAATAACTGGTACATATCTACGAGCCAAACTCATTTGAACCGTTGGATTACGTGGGTGACAAGATTAATGTCTTTTCATCTTATTTGTATTTAAGATCGGATGGTTAAGATGAGCTGGACTGTATAATTAGCAGGAGTCATGACTCCTATATATATATATATATATTAAGATTATATATGTATATATTGATTGAATGTTGTTATTTGTTTCCTAAAATTATTAAGCTGTTGTTGACTGATTGATTAATAACCAAAGTCAGGTCCCATGAGTTGGTAATGCAATCTTACTTTACTTTACTTCCTCCATGCATTTAACTCGAGTAAAAAGATCATGCTGTTCTCCAAAATTAGCTTATTTGATTGCGAATTTGAATCAATATTTAAATTGATTTAAATTTTATAGAACTCAAACTAGTGTAATTTGTGCACCTCAATTTGTTTTTTAAATGTCAAAATATCTCAATTTAATATAATTATATATATATATAATATGACCATGTATTAAATTTTTATAATTTTTTATTTAAGATATAAATTATTGCTCTTTAGTTAAGATTTTAAATTTCAACTGGTGAAATTAATTTACTCGAATTTTAGCTTTTAAACATCCTTATGCCAATGAGGTACAAAAATAATTTGGAAGCTCACTTTACGGATCATTTGTTTCATAAGACAATAATATGTCTGACGAGACTTTTTCAAAGTACCAGCCATTTAAGATAGACAACAATATAATGTGTGTAGAATAGCAATAATTAATATGAAAATAAGTGGTATCAATATGACAAGCCGCCGTGGTTAAGTTATGTGTGTTGAAATATAATTTGACGTCCAAAATAGATATATGTTGTAATCTTGGTAATAATTATAAAGAGTTCATTTACTCACGTGGCTAGCTAGTCCCCATTTTAGATAAAGCCATCAACTCCTACTTTTATTTATTCTCGTCTTGTCAAAATTAAAAGTCCAGAGCATCAAAAATTCCAAGTAGTATAATAAAAGTTCAAAAAGGTGAAGACCTAAGTGACAAAAGCTCAAAATAAGGCAAGTGCCAAAATAACCTAGTGGCAAATAAAAGAGACCCTAGAGGCAATGCGCAACACAATCGACTACTTGTAATATTCTTAATCACTTTATGATTATAGATTCACATTTAAAATAGATATGAGGTGTAATATTTATAAATAATATAGAGTTGAGTTACCTAAACGACTAATTAGTTATTTTTTATAAAGTTCAAATCTTTTGACGGTTGAGTGCACTTTTAAAACCTATAATTAATCAATTTGATCTATAATTAATGTATTCAAATTGAGATGCTCCTTGTTCAATTATATAAGTTATGTATGATATGATGAAATGAAATTTGTTCGCATACTTACATCTCATTTTTCCTCCAAGTATTTGTTTGCACGTATTTATCCGGCCACGTGTATTATTTCTGAAGAATTGGTCCATGCTATTATAAAACTGCCAGAGGAGATTACAAGAGAAAAAGTCTCCGTCATTCAAAACTGAAGGAGAGAATTTGGGTGGAAAATCCTGACGGTTTATGATCCCACGCCCGTAATCTCGAAACAGAAGAAGCGTGGAAAACTCTATAAAAGACAAAGCCCGACGTATTGGGAAGGGGGGGCTCGTACGTTGAAAAGAAGAGAAATAGAAGAAAGAACAGGAGAAGAGCCCCTCGCCAGAGATTTATCTCCGGCGACCCCTGGCCAACCACACGGCCATCTTTTCTGTGAAGCATTTCACCCATTTGTAGTTGAAGCCCGTCATTGATCTGTTTTGAGCCACCAAGAAGAAGACGCCAGAACCTTGCTGCTTTGGAGTTTGCCGGATCAACAACCATCAGCCAAGCCGTCGACTCGAAGGGGTTCCTGAAGCGCTGCCGCTGTGCTGACTAGGAGTCCCACTATCAGGTTCCCGCCGCCGTTGTGAAGCTGATTGTTTTTCAGAGGAGGGTTGCTGCCGTCCGTCCAAGGAAGAAGCCGCTACCCCTTGCATTGCTGATTACCATGGAACGTAGCCTGTTGCCATAAAAGATTACTGCTTTGCTACCCCGCTTGTTGCCGAAGAGGAAGCCGCCCATCACTGCACTACCGCCGACCATCGGAGAAGACCACCGTCGCCAGAATTTTGCCACGAAGTAACCCATCTCAGCAGTCCGAAAACAGAGCAGTCACAGCAGCAAAAGCCAGATTTCGCAGCCGTTTTCCGACCACCTCCGGTAGTTACCGGCCCCAAAGTGGAGTGACCAAAGTGAAGACGGAGGAGTGGTCTCGAAACCCAAAGTGAGACTTCGCCGGTGTTCGCCATTGCAGTCGCCGGAGAAAAGCCACGAAGAGACCCATCCGACCAGAGGAAAAAGCAGAAAACAGAGCGGAAAACAGTCGCGAGAGCTAGATTTCGCGGCCGTTTTTCGATCGGCGCCGGTCGTTTCCAGACCTTCTGTTGATATCAAGTGAAGATGGAGAAGTGATCTACAAGAACATGCCGAGAACCGCCGGAGTTCGTCGCTGAGGTCGCCGGAAAAAATTGAGAAGTGACCGATCGGAGCAGCGTAGCACAAAAGTGCAGAAAAGTATCCAACTTTCCGACATCCGACCGACCGACCGGAGCCACCGCTGACTGTCGGACCACCTCCAAGACCTTCAACATTCTGAGATCTACAGTTCTGGGTGAACTCCGCCACCATCAGACGCCGGAAAAGCCGCCGCCGGAGCCCCAAAAGCGCCGCCGCGTCACGCCGTAGCCGGGTCTGTCGTGCCCGTTTACCTCTGACCGAGTCCGCTTTCCTGCCAGGTCCGTGATCAGATCCATCTGCCCCACGAATTGCTAGACCCGCGAACAGACCCGGACCCGTGATCGTGTCCGAGACCCGCCCTGTGACCCGGATTCGAGTTGGCGCACCGTGTACCAGAAGCAGACTGGCGTACGCATAAAGGAAAGATAGCCTGCGCACGCCATCCGGTCCGGTCCAGTATTTATTTGGTTTAAACCAACTCGGAACGGCCCGGTTCAGTGTATTAACGTTCCAAAATAATTTGAAGGCATTATAGATCTTGGATTGAGCCGAAACTTACTACCCCACCATTTTTGGACGCTCTGGACACATTGGTGGGGTCATTTTAAGGATTTAAAAAGCAGAAGGGGATAAATATTGGCATTGGAGTCAAAGATCTTAGGCGAATTGATTTACCGGTGGCAAAAATTCACTGTTTTGTGTAACTTGTAAAAATCAAAGGAGAAATAGTGGATTGTGAGTACTAATCTCACCGTGGACTGACTTAGGGATTCAAGTTGAACCCTAAGGAACCACGTAAAAAATTCCCTGTGTGTCATTTTACTGTTTCTATTTTCATCGCATTATCTCTTTGCGCGGCAAGGGCGCCTCGGTCCCACCGAACCTTTAAACCCGAATCACACACACAGAACCGATTCGAGGGGGCGGACGATCCCGCGCCCGAACAGTACTATACTTGCATTTGATCTTTAATTATTATAGTTTGCACATTTTTGTCGTAATAAAAGAGAAAATTATTATTTATAAGGGTGAATGAGTTTTATCAATTTAAGTTATGCTCAAGTTTAACTCATTTATTTCAAGTTAGAGTCAAGCTTAAAATATTTTGAAATAAGTTGAATTCGAGTCCAACACAAAATATTCAAGCATCATCAATATATAATTTTTTCCAATATAATTTAAAATAAAATCAATTATAAAAATTAAATAGTTTAATTTTAATTTAATTATAAGCCAAATAATTTGTCTGAAACATATCTGAATGTTATTATGTAAAATTATCATTATAATATATTTATATTTATTGTTTTTTTTACATTTTATGTCAAATATATAAAATATATATACTAAATAGTATATAATAAAGTATAATATATATATATATGGTCTTTGATAAAATATTAAAAAAATTAAATTAAACTAGTGTAAGTATAAATTAAAATAACACGGTCGCCGCCATGAGCTGCGCCGACAGTGGCGCCGGCGACGAGGGCGCCACGCAGTCGGAGCCCCCGATCCCGACATTGCCGAAGTCGATCCCAGACATCGATACATGCGGGTGAGTTTTCGGGTTGCTGGAATAAGGACGAAAAGTTCTTTGTCTTGTTGGAACATTTTTTTGTCTGATTGAGCAGTTAGAAGAGTAAAGATTTGTTTTTGTTAATGATTTCTGTTAATGTGTTGTCTGGTTTGTCTGATTTAGGATTTTTGCAGTGTTAGGGGAATTGCCATTTATTTGTGTTTTTTTCTTTGTTTTGTCGGCATGAGCAGTACAAGGAGGTGTGGGAAAGGGTGCTTTCAAAAAATGGTATCCTATTTATTTTTATAATAGTTGAAAGGTGAATGCTTTTGTTCGTTTTGGAGGTTTTTTTTAATGTTTGTGACTTTGGTTGTATGGGAATGGAGCTATAAGGGATTTGATGAGGTTGCTTGGAATCAAGTTAGAATCGACTATGTTCTCAGGTCCTCTGATGACTTGGAGAGGTTGTATTCGGAAATTCATCTATTGAAACTGTTGCGCATGAAAATATAATCAAGTTTCATGAGTCGTGGATTGACATTAAGAAGAGAGCCGTCAATATCATCATGGAGCTTTTCACCTCGGGCAATTTGTGGCAGTAAGTATGAATTTCTTTTGCTGTGTTAGGCTGGTGAGTGAAACTTGCTATTGATTTACAATGTTTGTTAAAATTTGCTATTTGGTATATAGATACCGTAGAAAGCATACGAAAGTTGGCATGAAGGCTGTCAAAGGTCAGGCAGGGCAAATTTTGAATGGTTTGAGCTATCTTCCCAGCCAGAAACCCCAATCATTCATAGGGACTTGAAATGTGACAGCATATTTATCAATGGGGACCATGGTGAGGTTAAGATTGGAGATCTCGGATTGGCTACGATCATGCAGCAAGCTTATGCAACAAGTGTTATCGGTAATCTTTTGTGAATTAAAAATTTTGTTTCGATGATGACGAATAATATTCCTCCCTCTCTCAAGTCTTATAGTCTTGTTAATGAGAATGGTCTTTACAGGAATGCCTGAATTTATGGCACCAGAGCTATATGAAGAGGACTATAATGAGTTGGTGGATATATAATCTTTTGGCATGTGTATACTGGAGATGGTCACCTTAGAATATGCATACATTGAATGCAGAAATTCTGCCCATATATATAAGAAAGTTACAAGTGTACGTCTTTGGGTAGAGTTGTGACCATATCTTTTTCTCATAATATTCCCTTTTTACATGGCTATTTTGTGGTCCAGATATTATATTTGCAAAAGCTAGGGCGGTTCTTTTTCTTTTTTTTTTTTGGGTTTGGCATCCCGAAATAAATAGTTTTGAGAGCTTACTTTGAACTTGTAAGTCGGACGATAATGGATTATGTTGCTGGATACTCAAGCCAAATCAGTTACTATGCATCCTGTCTCAGAGAACATGGCAAGGAATTCGCTTTTAAAGTGACTGACCCAATTTTACTATGTAAATATAAAGTGATTTACCCAATTTTGCTATGTAAATATCGGTATCCGTTTGTTTTTAGTACTTTCACATTTGGTTTTAACTAGAAAATGCATGCACCAACATCAACCTGGTTCTTTCATAGGTTCTTTCCTTTATCCTGGTTTGCTTGTAGTATACGATGGTTGCTACTGTATCATTCGTTTATTTTCTTTGATGTTGCAATGCATCCCATATAGTACATAGATTTTTGACATCACATATACACCATCAACCTGGTTATTCACACATAGATTTTCATTTTAAAGAAATTTTTTTGAGTAGCACTACAATGTTTGTATGCTTGTGCCTTGTAAGCATCTGTGTTATTACTTGCTCTTCCATGTTTTGCGATATTTAGTTGAGCAAATTTGGTGACATGTTTGTATTCTTATGCTCTAAAGGGTGTGAAGCCTGCAGCTCTAGGTAAAGTTCAAGATCTAGTAGTGAGAACTTTTATTGAAAGGTGTATAGGTCCTGCTATTCAATGGCTACCAGCAAACAAACACTTGATGGATCCTTTCCTTCAATGGGACTCCCAGATACATTCTTTTCCTTTGCCTGATATTGTCATCCCTTAAGGGGGAGCATTTGGAGATCGATGTCTTGTTTCTGAGGAGCCAACAGATCCTAAACAGATTCCCTTTTTGATGGATATTGACGCTGATGAAGATGAACGTCCAATTGTCATAGTGTATCCTTCCCATTTTGGTGTGGAAGTTCAAAGGTCAAAAGGAGGAAATGAATTCATGGTAAAAGTAGAAGGGATAAATGGAGACTCTTTCTGTTGTGGCACGTATAGCTGACCAAAATGGTAAATGTTCGTAAGTTTTACAAAGCTTGTTAGTTGTAGCTTGATATCATGCATGCCAATTTCATATAGTTATTTTTTGCTCTTTAATAAAATTTTCTTGCAGCTAATTTTTTTGTTTCTTTATTTACTTTTTTAGGTTGTGTAAAAATTGTTCACTTTCTGTTCCATCTAGAAAATGGCACATCTGTCTCAGATGCCAGTGAAATGGTTGGGCAACTTAATATTGCTGAGAAAAATGTCATGTTCATTGCCGAGTTGTTATACCTTTTACTGGTTAACTTAATACCTACATGGAAACCTTCTGTACCAATCTCTCCGGTGGTAGCTGTAGGTGGTCTGCCAACTCCTGAGAAGCTTAATGTGGAATCTCCTTATGTTGAAATATCTACTGCCCCACCTGGCCATGATTCTAGTTCGACGGGGGGGGGGATGATCAAGGATCAGGTGTATCTTTTCTTTCTGCAATATCCGCAGATGGTAAGCTTAATGGCCGTCTTGGGGATTTTACGGATTATGAGATGATGAAGAGTGCAACACAAAATGGTTCGTCAGATTTAGCTGTTGATGAGTAAGAAGAGCTATTGGCCGAGCTAATGCTTATTAACATAGAATTCGATGAAGCCCTCAAAGAACTTTGTGGTAAGGTAGAGCAGGCTATCCTTGCAGCTAAGAGAAGGGCGGAGACAAAGAAGCTCTCTCTGCTTGTCTGACCTATGCTAGTTGTTCCAATTCTTTTTCTTTAAACTATTATGAGTCGGGAGAAAGATATGCCTGGTTATATTTAGAGCTTTATCAATCGTTATTTAAAATTTTGCAGCTTTTTTTGTTTGTTTGGGGGGGGGGGGGGGGGGGTGTTGAGGAGTGTATGTTTTGATTAGTTATTCACATCCATTATTGGTGAAAAAGGAAAAATTCAAATGTTCATAGTTTTATTTTATGTTAAAAATGTACACCACAAGCTTGAGAACATTTTTGCCAAAATTTCATGAATTACATCTTTTTTGTGTTTTCCAAATTCCTTAACCAAATTTGGTTTGGTGGGTATTTTCAAAATAAAGAGTTGTTGATTTTGTTTGCCATCAATCCTGTCAGCTTAACAAAGTTGGGAATACCATGCTAGATTGTGAATCTGAAGTGAAAAAGACGTACGCCGATCTCGTCAATGTCAATGTCCATAACATTAAGGATAGTGTGCAGCGACGTTTCCGGCCAGACCTTAATCAATTCTGGGAGTGAACTGTGGGAATGGATACAACTAAACTTTAGAATTGGAGGCGAGTGAGAGTGGGAGAGGAAAGAATGTGGCTGACACTAACAAGTTGGACACACCCCTGATGATGAGGGTGAGAATAGAATCAGCCGGTGGATGGAATTAAGTGGAGCAGATTATTACCCATCTCACTCAAATCTATCGTCACTTTGATTTCATCTTGAAAAGATCGATTGGCGGCCCTGGCCTTGAAGAATGACATGATAAACGCTAGAAAAGGGTACACGAAGGTATCTTATTCTATACCATATTAAGCATTCTTATTCTATACCATATTAAGCTTTCGTCGAGAGATATGAGATGATTTGAAGCTAGTATTCATTTAAAGCACTAAACCATATGCTTTAAATAATTTGACAGCTTAGGAAGATGTAATATATATAAGGTGAACGCTAGTTTTCAATGGTCGTTGATCTCACAATTTTTGAAATATTTGAACACAAGTGGATGTATATGTTCGATACTAATACGTAATAATTCATAGCTATCCTGCCATCTTCTACAACAACAAATAGAAAGGATGATGACATGCATGAATCATCAAATCTGAAAACAAACGAGTTCATCTCATTTTATTCGAAAAAGGTGCCAAATTTCCTTAGAGAGGGATGCCATTAGGTTAGATTTTGATCCCAATTTACTAGATGAGTCAAGCTTGGCCCGATATCTAAGACATCAAGAGTATGGCAGGCACAATGTCAAAAGAAAATGGCCTCCATTATTTGGCTCTGCCAGGTTGTGTGGACTCCACGTCTGGCGTCATTAAGTAGGTTTTAGTTATAAGCCGAGTATCCATACAAAAGCCAAGTTGGTGGCCCAAGCTTTCACAAAAGGAAGGCACACATAGTTGAAAAGCGGCATAAACAATTGGAGATAAGTGTGCAGAGAACAAATCCTCGTCTTTTACTTCTTCACTTTGATCAATTTGTGTGGTATGTGAAACGCAGGGCCCTTGATTTAACTTCCCTTCACTTTTCATGGTCTCTCCAGTCAAGTGCTTCCGTTTCCGATGCAGAGCCCACTATCTATGCCCGCTTCATGATTCAGATTTTGACGTTTCTATATATATAGCACATAATAATATTAATAATAGTAAGAGAGGGAAGAAGTATAATTATAAAGAAGAC
>JAURVB010012161.1:0-10821 GCA_033002965.1 Piper betle | reverse complement strand
ATCTAATCACAAAGCCATGCCAACAGCCCCACAAGGAGAATTTTTTAATTAACAAACTAATTTAATTAACTATACTTATATACTAAAGAGTTATTAAATTATAGATTAAGGCTAAACTAATCAAAATAATAATTTAAATCAAAATTAACTTCAGGATAACAAACCTAGGGATTTTCAATTTTACTCTAGTGTTTATATGATTAAAGTTATAACTTCTAATCTATGAATTGCAATATTTGGATCATTAATCATGGGAATTAATATTTATGATATCTCTAATTCACCATAAACTTAATCACTCACACCCAACCCTAAGAGGAAATTGTGTGTACGCAAAATGATACTTGGGCCTTGCTTTGGCGTTGCCCAAGACATATGAAATAGAGATATACTCATATGTCTTGGGCAACTGTTAAGGGCAGAATTTAAAGTATCATTTTGCGTACACAATTTCATAGAGATATAGGAGTTGGGTGTGAGTGATAAGTTTATGGTGAATTAAGAGATATCATAAATAATTAATTCCCGTGGTTAATGATCCAAATGTGCAATTCATAGATAGAAGTTATAACTTTAATCATATAGAGCACTAGGTAAAATTGAAAATCCTAGGTTTGTTATCCTGAAGTTAATTTTTGATTTAAATATTATATTTTTGATTAGTTTAGCCTTAATCTATAATTTAATAACTCTTTGAATTCTTTTCTATATAAGTATAGTTAATTAAATTAGTTTTGTTAATTAAAAATTTATAGTAATAATTCCTTGTGGAACTATACTTTTTTATCACTTTTATTACTTGATTCAGTACGTGCACTTGCGTTATAATTAATATATCATTGCACACGCACTGAATTGAGGCCGGCCGCACGTTATGAGCAATGAGGATTAAATGTACTCGAGTATATGATGATAACATTAGAAAAATGACAAGAAATGAGTTATCAGAGTATATTAAAGTATGTAATTATTTTTTTATGTATTTAATCGTAGAATTATTTTTAGACCGAATAACGCATTAGGACGCGTTATATATTAGTTTGGGTGGGTTATTACGTATATAATATGTCATTTTGATGTTATTGAATGTATAATAATTTATGGTATTTTTTCATATTTGTTTGAATTTATTAGGAGTTAGTTATTATTTTTTATTCAAGTCGAAATTGAGTCAATTTTTATTTACTAGATTGCCACTGAACCTCCCCCAACGTTTTCTCCCTCTCCCCTGATAGCCGCCCTGATCCTTGCCGCCCAATGCGGATTCCGCCACCAACCGCGCCACTCCATCGTCGTTGCTGCCCCTTCGACCGCAGATGCCATTGCCCCCCCCACTGTGCACCGTTGTCGAGACCGGCAGAAGGCCGATTGGGTGCCTGTGCAACTCCGATCGACCCATAGCCTCCGCCCTCACCCTCGTTCTCACCATGGTCGTGTTGAGCTTACCAAGCTGATGGTGACCCATAGCCTGACCACCTCGCCGAAAAAGTCGCTGGAAAACCTCTAGAATCTTCCAAAAAATAGATTTGCTGGAATGCGCCAGAAATTGCCAAATTTTTGCTATATTCCTCCATCTGAACCCGATCAAACTTCGAATGCCTCCGGGTGCCGAATTCGAGTCCCAACCACGCGACAAACCCTAGTTGTTGCCAATTGTCAACGATAAGAGGTATAATTAACTCTGACCTAATTATTTAAAATTTATAATTATTAGCACAACATGACAGGATTTGATTAATTGACATAATAAAATATTTTTATTGTAAATAAAAATGAATTTGTGTGATTTGAATGATATGAAATAAATGCTAATGAAATGATTAGGCAAATTAAGTATGAATTGTTAATTAACTGCAATGTAAATTCTGAAATCATGACGTGTGTAACATCCTAATTTCGGTTCACCTAAGAACCGAATTAGAAATATTACGATCGAGTCGAGTCATATTTAAAGTTGTTGGTCGGTAAGACTCGATCGATAAAATAGATCGGAACAACCCGGTTAGTGTCATGAGAATGAAAGACATTGTTAAACATGCATCAAACACATCAAATATAAATAAAAGTAAGAACAAAATAACAACACTAAGCTCAAGTGTGTGTAGCGTTTATCTGTCATCCCACCAAAGTCAATTCAAGATTTCAAGACCTACATATGTAATATGAAAAATAACATCCGAAAAATAAGTAGTACAAATTGGCAAATGGGTATTCCATTACCCACGGTAACTTACGAAACTTTAGAAATGCCTCACATTGAGTAGTAAGCAAACATACTTAAACAAGTGTTGGCTTGCATACACGACTTATATTTATATTCATACATACAACGCTTACGCCCTCACATCTTTCATATTTTACCTGTCACGGTACTCGAGTGGCAAAAGGAATAGCTAAGTTAGTGCAACAAATTTTGAAAATGTGTTGCGTTATGCAATACCTTCATACACCACACTACCTCATGGTTTGAAGGAGTACTAGTGCAGTCCTTACATATCTCCATACCGCTCACACTCTTATTTATGAAATTCGTAAAAATACGTGTACTTATATAATAAGTTTAGGGAAGAGGCTTACATCATATATTTATAGAGCTTCAGTTTGCAAACCAGCAAGAGATCTCATCCTTGTAGTTTTATTAAACATGTATATAAACACTACTAAATGACCCGGCATTGGAGGGATCCGTTAAGCATCGCCGATGTTGTCCTACTTCTAAAATACGATTAAACTCTATACAGAACAGAGTCAAGCAGAGAGGGAGAGTCCTACGGACGTGTGGTCCAAGCTTCAAGCACATCGATACATTGACAACGAGCTCGGACTCTGTAACCTACATCGAAATCCACTGCTAAGTAAAATATTGATATCTCTATATGATGCATGCTTATGGTGTGTGCTCATATCATCAATACATCACAATAATGAAAACAATATTAACAAACCTATAACTAAACATGTGGCATGCAAATCGAGACATAATAATAAATAATAAATAAATAATAAATAAATTAATAAACAAAGAAATAGACTCACAGATAATTAGATAAACAATATATACATGAATATAAATAATACTCTACCCATAAAATAATAAGATAAATTTACTATATGAATACACCGGTAAACACGAGTAAATATCATATATACTCTTGTTAGTAAACATATAAATAATTAAATACAAAGGTTCTCGAATTACCAAAAACAGTCGAAAAATGGCTAAAAATGAGGTGAACCGACCAAACTGAGCTGAACTAGACCAAATTGAACTAAACTAGCTCGCTCTGGGTTAGCAGGAAAATGGGCCAAGTTAACTGGGCGGACATGATGGACATGACTTGGGGCACAGGTAGGCGGACTTGAACGTGGCAGCAAGTAAATGGGCCAAACGAGGGTCGGCAGTGTTTGTTGTCAGAAAACTCGGATGGCTGCGCAGCTGGGGTCGCCACTAATCGTGATCGATGGCTCATGTGGGGAGGAACATGATGGTGGTGGTGATCGGCGGAGTCTAGTCGGTGGCTGGCCTGAAAACGGCCAGAAAGAGAGCAATATCGTCGCTGGGTGAGGTGTCGTCGCCAACGACGATCGTGGCTATGGTGGTCATCGTGGGTTGTCTCAAAATGTTAGCCTCAACAAGATGAACCTATCTAGGCTGATGGTTGGCAGTGTCCGGACGGTGTCTGGCTGGAAAATGGTAGAAAATGATCGAAATTGCCGCCAGGCAAGTGCAAGTAGCCGGCGGCGATCGCGGCCACGATGGAGGTTGATGTCAGTCTCAAACGGAAGATCTCGGTGAGGGGAAGCTGTCAGCTTGGTCAACTTCACTGGAGGACACTCGTCGATGCTAAAAAATGGCTCTAAACGATGGCGGCAGTGATGATGAATAGTGATAAAAACTCCATCACTAGCAGCGAATGCAGCGGTGCCAATGGCGACAATGGGTACGAACCTCATAGCCAGCCAAGGGCACAATCTAGTGATCTAAAATTCCTATGCTTGATGCAAATGAAATGCCAAGAAATTTCCAAACGGATACTAAATGCTGCAACGACCTAGATCTAGGCTATCCTGGCTAACTCATAAAAATCATATGTATGCCTTGTGTATACACTTATAACTCATGCTCTACTATATTATAACTGAAACTATCATATGCATGTTGGGCACTAATTAGCCACCATAACATGCTCATATGGCCATCTGGGCCCCATACTCATATTTTTAAAATTTGTTTGGCTTGAGCTCGCTCGAACCAACGTGAGACTAGCACAAATTGGGCAAACTACAAGCGGGTAAAATCCAAACCCGAAGCTAAGTTTTACAATGTGAATTGATTTGAATGTTTGATATAACTATGTTAGTTAGGATGTGTGAATGCGTTATTCTAATAATGGGCGTTTGCTTTTAGATTTGATGTGTATGTATCGAGTAGGATCTCGTCACGTAGGCGCATTGGAACTACTACCAGGTAGTTTCTGGTTTGATCTTCTCACTCTATTGTGATTTGATTGAACACCTAAGCGGATGTGACGAGTGGTAGATTTATCGTATCCCACTCCACATGGGCCATTTAGTTGTACAAATTTCTAGATTAATAACTCTCGAGGATAAGATCCCTCGAGCTTGTTTTTGAAAACTCAGATCCAGATCATGATGCCTTCGGGCTTACTATATTATAATCCCTACCTAGACCAATATATATATAATTTTTTTCGATTTTCTAGTAAGATGTGAGACAAGGGAAAGTTGATTCATGCACATCATGAGTGGTTGCACGTGTCAGTTAAAGCGGGCTCTAGATTGGTGAGTGGGCCTTTCTATTCTCGAGGGATCCTAATAACTCCACATTTTGAGTTCTTCAAACCCGAAAAAGTATGGAGGATTACGCGTAATGCAATGCAGCATATGTCTAGACTTGTGGATTCAAAAGGTACTGGGGTACTAAAGGTGCATGCTTGAGAGTACTTAGTCTTTTATGCTCAGGGCCAGGAGTTATACGGAGGATGTAGAGGGCTTTAGGATAATTAATTTTCCCGAGTGTGGGATAGTTTAAAAATGTCGAAGCATCTGACGAGTCAAAATGGGACACTGTCAAGTCGAGGCTGACGGTTCCTGATTAGTGCCCTTATGAGTGTTTCTAATGCAGAAGTATAGATGAATAATTTTACTTAATAAGAGAGTCATCTCTCCTGTACCAGTTTGACTATTAGTTATTTCTAGACCAATAACGCTTGTTAGTAACATTTTTATATTATATATGTAGTTGGGAACCTGAATGAATGAGCGTTGTCGGGATCGAAGATGAGCAATAATGTAACTTGCACACATGTACCTGTCGAGATGAAATGAAAAATATGGTGTGATGAAATATTGTTCATGGTTATGGATATATATGCAGGAATGTTTTAAGACAGGAATGTTGTGAGAAAATCATGAAATGTTTGTGTGTGATTATTATTGTGAATAGAATTGAATAGCCTGAGCAATGGAGTCCAGACTTGTCTCAGAAGAATAAAAATGATTATAATGTGAATGTAGTGAGAAAAAGAGTATGTTTTGGAAACATTTTATATTTTATTACTACTTATATATATTGTTGTTGACAGGGTGGTCCTTGTTGCACTTTTAGGTGAGACTCTATCTGTTTTGTTTTTAAAAATTATTATTTTTGGAATTTTAATGAGTTTATTTTGTTTTGAATATTAATTATATATTATATCAATGCATAAAATGTTTATATCATGATCTTGAGATGCCAAGGTTAGTCCGAGTTGGCTTGATCGAATTAAGTATATTAGCAAATAGTTCAATCACCGGTTATATTTCCGCTCTGGTTCATGCGTGAACTGAATTGGGGTGTTACATTAGATTGTTTGGTCATGTGTGCGGAACTTTTCAATCGATCTTAGTCCCTATGGGACTTGCGGTGCAGTTTCTCGAGATCATCCAGGCTGCCCTAAGGTGAAAACCCCTAAATTTGTGTAAACTGCGTCCATAGAAAGGACTCCCACACAACACCCTCGTGTTGACACCTGTTGTGCCCTTGTGCCTAGCTTGTGACCCAGTGTGTGCCGCTTGGTTCATTTGCCGTGTGCCCTGATGTGCAAGCTTTTAAGTGGTTCGGCTTGGTAGAGGTGGCCATTGTGTTGGGTCCAAATTCTTGCCTATAAATAGGGCATCATTCCAACCTATTTCACTCCTTTGGCTCTTTTCTTCCGACCTTCCCCTTCCTCCCTTTTTCTCCACACCCTTCACTAGCATATCTTTAAAAAATAATTTTAGATCTTATTAAGATATTTTGTAATCTCTACAAAAAAATCTAATCTTTTAGAAACTTTTCCAAACCCTATAAATTAATATTGTTTTTTTTCGGAATTATTTAATTAAATAAATTACAAATATGATAAAGATGGAACAATTATTCTTTAACATTTTTACAAGATCGTATTAATATTACTATTTTTGGAATTTTAAATTAGTTAAATTATAAATGTGATATAGATGAAAAAAGGTTGATAAACACATATTTAATATTATCACTTGTATTTTTTTAATTAATTAAATTAGAAATATTAAAAATATAATTAAGATCGAAATCTTATATTTAAGAATTTATTTTGATAAACACAAATCGTCTCAATTTATATTGTGATATTCGGAATTATTTAACTAAATAAGTTACAAGCATGACAAAGATGCAAAAATTGATAATTTAATTTATTTTAAAATCTTATTAAAATTATTATTTTCAGAAATTTAATTAATTAAATTAGAATAGTGATAAAGATGAAAAAAGGTTGATAAATACAAAATCATATTATTTGATGTTTATATTTTCGGAATTATTTGACTTAATAAATTACAAATTACATGATAGAGATGTAAAAATTAATCTTTTCGATTTTTACAAAATCTTATTAATATTATTATTTGCAGATATTTTAATTAAAAATGAGGCAAAGATGAAAAAATGGTTGATAAACATAAAATCCATTTAATTAATATTGTTCTTTTTAGATTTATTTAATTAAATAAATTACAAACATGATAAAGATGGAAAAATTAATCTTTAAGATTTTTACAAAATCATATTAAAATTTTAATTAATTAAATTTAAAATGATAAAGTTAAAAAAATTAATCTTTTAGATTCTTACAAAATGTTATCATTATTATTATTTTTGGATTTTTAACAAATTAAATTAGAAATGGGATAAAGATGAAAAAAGCTGGTCAACACATGTTTATTATTATCATTGTCGTTTTCTTTCATCAATAAAGCAAAAAATATAATTAAAGTGGAAAATCTTATCTTTTAGAATTTTTTACGAAATCTTCATTATTTTAAATTTATTATTATCAGAATTTTTAATTTTTAATTTGATATTTTGAAATCTCTTTAGAAGAACATCTAATATTTTAGAAAAGTGATAAAGATGAAAGAAAAAGATTTGAAATAAATATTTAATATTAATATTTTCATAATTTTTAATTAATTAAATTAAAAATATTATTAAGATGGAAAATCTTATCTTTTAGAATTTTTTCCAAATCTTATTAATATTATTATACCAAAAATTTAAATTAATTTAATTTTTATTTTGAAATCTTGGTTAACATCTAATCTTTTAGAATCTTTTTAAAATACTATTTATATTTATTTTTTATAAATTATTTGATTAAATAAATTACAAATATGATACAAATGAAACAACTAATCTTTTCGCCTTTTATCAAAATCTTGTTATTATTATTAATATTATTATTGGAATTTTTAAGTGATTAAATAAGAAATATGATGATAATGAAAAAAGCTGATGAATACATTAATATTATTATTTTCATAATTTTTGACCTAATTAAATTGGAAATATTAGAAATATAATTAAGACAGAAAATCTTATCTTTTAGAATTTTGCAAATCTTACAAATATTATAATTTTCTATTATTTTAATTAATTAAATTAGGGCGAGAATCAGCACACTTATAAATTTGTGAAAGGATAATAATGGTTTTTAATGGTAAAATTTTGATTGGCAACTAAGTTATTGGTTAAACTAGAGGGGGTTGAGAGTAACATGCAATAGTTCTTTGTTATCGATATGTTTGCAGTACTTTCCATCGAAACTATGGCACCGACAATCCACAACTTACATATTCTTATTATTATTGGAATTTTCAATTAATTTATATAAAAAATCTGTTAAAAATAAAAGAGTAACCAATCATGGTAATTTTCTAATTTCTCAATAAAAAACTTAATCGTATTTTAAATTTAAATAAAAAAGATATACACATATTTTGTCTTTATATATAGCATAAAAAATTTCAATAATTATAAAATCCTAAAATAATTAAAAATAAGAAGGTTCATCAATTTATATTTTACATTTTTAGCAAATTGGTAATTTGATTAACCAAAAAATTTTAAATTATTAAAATAATAAATACTTAATTTTCCATCTTTATTTGATTAATTAATCTATTAATTAAAAATGTTAAAAATAATAAACAATTGGTGTGTTTATCAACTCATATTTTTCAGATTTGCAACTTGATTAATTTAGAATTCTGAAATAATAAATAAAAAAACACTTATATTCTATGTTTTTATCAATTTAGTAAATTTATTAATTGAAAAAACTCCCTAATAATAAAAATATGTGTTTTTATCAATTGGGATATTTTATATCTTCATCGGATTTGTGATTTCATTAATTAATATTTTCCAAAAACAATAAACTTCTTTTGCCAAACCTTATTAATATTAAACTTAACTAGAATTACTAACTTTTAGTCTAATTAGAATATATAATTTGTTTTTTATAAATTATAGTATAATATTTATAAAGTTTAGAATTGAATCCCAATTAAATAATATACAAATTTCTACCAAAGCTTATAAAAAAATTATGAAATTTTAAATCGAGTTAGATTATATTTTAAATTTGATTCAATTTTTTAAATGATATAAAATGTTAAAAAATGAATATTTTGAGTGTAGTTAATTTTAATTCAAACATATGAATAATTATAATTTGAATATACTTATTTTATAAAATATAAAAATATATTAAAACTAAAAAATTGAATCAAGCCTGTGCACACACGAGAACATTGAAAAATAGTTAAGATTTAGAGGAGAATCTAGTTTTTAAAAAATTAATGATTTAAAAAAGTAGGATATAATATAAATATATTTAGTTAAATTATAGGTATAATTTTAATTTTGTATGATTTATTTTAATCAAAAATAGATTTAGTTTTGATAACAAATTGATACATAATATGAAAAGAAAATGATGATAATTAATTATAATAAATAAAATAAAAAAGTTAAAATTTAAGATATTAATTATAATAAATTTAGGAAAGGCGTCTGGTAGGGGGTAGATCAAGGTAGTACAGTCTATCACGCTCCTTACCGCGTCTAATCGTCTTCATCGTAGACAGGTCCCAAAACCACAAGAATGGGGATAGAAGGTGACTGAACAGTTGAGAGAATAAGTTTACTAACAGAAATAAGATTTAAATGAAAACTAGGGACAGATAGGACATTAGCTAAAGAAATAGTGGGAGAAAGAGAGAGGTGGCCACACATAGATCCGTCAACAATGGAGCCATTAGGTAAACGGATAGGATGGGAAGAAGAAGAGGAGACGTGTGAGTGGATAGGAAGACGATGCCATATGATGAGTGGCACCGGTATCGATAATCCACGGAGGAGAATCAATAAATGGAGGGCTAGTAGTAATACCGGCGAGGTTGGCTAGCGAGGGGTGTAGTTCCTGATGAACATGTAGATGGAGTGGAGGAGGAATTAAGCAGGGTAAGAAGTTGCTCATACTGAGCATGGGTGAGAGCCGGAGGAGGTGGAGCCATTGGCAGATGCAGGGACTGTCTTCTTATTGAACTTGGGACCTGGAGGATAGTCATAAAGAGAAAAGCACTTGTCTACACTATGACCACATTTGCGGCAGTGGGTGCACTGAATGTCGCGTCGAGGACATGGAGTAGGAAAAGCGTTTGCCATCATCTCCTAAGGACGAGAAGTGGGTGCAGGTAGGAAGCCAATAGACGTATTCTGGACAGAGAAAGCTGCTGGTTGTGAGCTATTAGGTGGGTCGGCACTGGAAACCTCACGTTGGGCTTCTTCTCGCAAAAGGAGGAAGTAAAACTTATTGATTGAAGGTAAGGGTTGCATGAGGAAGATCCCTCGTGTGGCATTATAAGACTCATTTAAACCCATCAAAAACTGAAAAGCCTGTTGAGAGTCTTGATAATCTTGAAGGACTGTGGCAGCATTGCATTTGCAAGAAGGGACAGGAAGCAAGGTGGAAGATCATTGTAGTAGTCAGAAATGGAGGATTACAGCTCCTGCATGGAAGCAATGGAGCGTTGGAGTTGATAAATACGTGGTCCATTGCTACTGTGTAGACGGTCTGGCAAGTAGGGCTGTTCACGGGCGTCAATTTTTTCAAACCGTGACCGGCTCATTAATGATTTTAACCAGTTCGGGTTTTAATCAGTACGAGTTGGGTTTTTAAAATTTTCTAGTTTGATTCAAGTTACTTTAAAAACGATAAACTGAACTCGACCCGAGCCCGTATAAAAGGAAAAGTCGAGCCATTATTTTGAGTTTTGATTAGGGTATGGGAATGGGGGAAGGAGCGGTGGTGGTTTGGGAGTTGTGGCGGCGGGTGGCCGACGACCATTGACGGGCAACGGGAGATGGGCGGCGGGTGGCAGGCGGCAACGGGCAACGATCAACAATAGGAGGAGGACGGCAGCAATAGACGTCAATCGGGTCTCAATTTGAAA
>JAURVB010012160.1:0-33782 GCA_033002965.1 Piper betle | reverse complement strand
AATGCAGGTAAATTGAGAGTCAAAACCATCGTAATGAACGTGTTTGAATATGACAATCACACACTCTCGTTCAATAAGAGTGTAAAAGACCCAATCTTGATGATCAAGAAACACACAACATATTCAATGCATCATCATTCTTTTCAATTCATACACGACCTCACACTGACATAAACTCATCATCAACCAATCAATGTCACTCCTTCAAGTAACGAAGGACATATACCAAGAAATGCAAACAGGGGAAGTCCCAACAACATCACACTTCGCTTACACAAACAGCTTGACGATAAACAACATCATTTTTCGTGAGAGGACATAGATCCAATTGCGAATAGATATTAGTCTAATTGAAAAGTATACAAATAACATAACGCTATTCCAACCGCATCGCCACCAATGACATTATAACTTTTTCAGTAATTCGTGAATTTGATAAATTTTCTGGATTTTTTAGTTAAATTGTATCAGTTTCAATGGTGACAAAGAAAGCTCTTGTGGCCACTAAAGCAATATGAGTCCTTAAAAAATGGAATGTATATGACAGTGACCAAAACTTGTGTGTGCTCCCCACAAATAGTTTTATAGCTCCTTCGCCAACGGTCTACCACTGTCGTCGCAGGCCGGCAGGACACTACTCTGGTCAGACCTCTTCCAAGTTCTAGCAGCGTACCCTAGCCCAGCCAGCCATGGCCGAGTCTCCCTCGGCCAAACTGTAGCCATGATGACAACCGCCACATCTGTGGCCATTATCTGCGCCAGCATTAGGTATATGATATGATCAATTTGATTCCTGTGATTTTCATTTCATGATCATGGACATTATTGCATGCTTAATTTGTGAAAAATTTGTATGTTGCTGAGAATTAGGAAGATATGAAGTTATATTTAAATTGTTTTCCAAATTGTATAGGTTGTTTATTAGTTGATCATGGTATTAATTGTGTGATTTGAATTGAATAGATTAATATGATATCAACAATAAGTAATTGAAAACACTTGGTTGAATGATGAATAGAACCACTGGGTTTTCCTTTGTTTGAACATTTGTTGATTAAATCACTTTGATAATTGTTATAGACTTAAACTCTGGACATGTCAAAATGGATAGGGGATAGTAAGAGTTACAGTGTAGTCAATATGAATAAGTATATTAGTTATGGTTGGGATTTTGAGTTGCTTGCTCTGGTGTGAGTAACGACACTGAATGATATTGTTTCATGTCTCAATTAATAGTTAGACACCAGATGTCAGGTTGGGATGTAAGAAGGTAATGAGTGACGCGATTTACATAAATATGATTAGTTCACCGTCAACTATCAGGTTGTGCAATGACCTTAGTTGTTTTATGATGTTACATGTTTTTATTGAATGCTTGTGATTACATGCATCTAATCATTATATTTGTGCATCATATAGATAGAGTGGGCGTTAGCATTTAGCTTTATTTTGTATGCACTAAGTATGAGCTCACTGCCTAAGTGCATGGCCTCACTTGAAGTTATTGTGTAGGTACAAAGTATGAGCTCACCGCCTAGGCGCCTGGCCTCGCTTGGAGCTTTTAACAGGTCTGTTTATGACTCACCCCAATTTATTGCTCTATTCTTTGTGATGTAATTTATTATTTATAGGACGGGTTAAGTGATGTTTTATTATTTGAAGGTCATCACCTCCAAGGATAAGATCCTTCGAGTCTAATTTCCGAAAATAAGATCCACTGCATGTTGCCTTTGGGATTATTATATAAATCTCTTCTTAGGTATATATATATATATATATATATATATATATATATATATATATATATATACACACACACACACAAATTTTCTTTGAGATGAGAGTATGGTAAAATTGACTGGTACATGTATGTCAATCATAGCGGGCTCAGGATTAATGAGAGGGTTAAGTTTCTTATACCTAGAGAAATGTGAAGGTTTACAAGTACTATTTAATTCATTTCAGAAAGAAAAAACATCCAACAATTCAGGCGTAAAGCAAGCAAAATAAAATCGGAGACAAAGAATACATCAAATTTGTTGTGTCCTCCTACCAAGTTTATCATCAATTATCCAGTTTTGATGACTAACTTGCAAAGTAGGTCTTGGAGATGCAACAGACTCGAATAGCTTCCTCTTTTTAATTTGATATAATTTTATTATTTACCTTGTGTAATGCATAGTGTGATATATTTGTAAACATTTATGTGTTTCAACTTTCATATTTCCTCTATATTAATTAACTAGTCATGAATCCACGCGCAACTTCTGGGTTGTCCTTGGCTAATGATGTACTAATATTTACTCATTGAATGATATAATATAAATTCTTTACCAATTGTAAAATTGGTAATTGAAGACGTTTTGTATTTACAGAACAATATTTGCTAGTCAAAGAAAACACAAAATATATATTTTGAATAATTTTTTATAAAACGGCTATGCGAATAAAATTAAAATTGTAAACATTAAAAGAAAATTCATAAAGTAAGAAATTTTTGGACCATCATTTGGAGTCATATACGATCTTCCACTTTCTTTGTCGCGAGGATGAACTTCTTTTCTAATAATTGTGGTCAATCAAAATATCTTTTCCTTTTTCATGTAATAAGCATGAGAACATTTGGTGAAGTCGAACATGATGTCATACGTATATGTATCAACCTATTTAAAAATAAAAAGAAATTATATACCTTTGCATTTTCTGTACCTTCCGAAGTCTGCATTATGATTTTTTGACAAGTATTCTGAATTTAAAGTGGCCTCTTCATCACAATTCTTCTTTTAAAAAAGTAAATAGAATTAAATAAGTAGAAAATGTAGGACATACTTGAACATGAAAATTTTTAGTTTGGAAATTGAATATTGCGCACCTGTTTTTGTTGGTTAGTATGGCTCGATTGGGCAATATACAAAATGGTGAACATAGTCAAAAGAGTGTAACTTGGTTCACCTCTTGTTAAGATTTATTTTGTCCGGCTTCACTTGGAATACATATTCTTTGCCACAAATGCTTTTCAATAATGATGGAAGTTCTTGTTCATCCGTTTTTTGGATTTTGATCAAGTCATCTGCAATTATCTCTGAAATTTTTGGGCTTGTCATGTCAATCATGTTTAATTGTTTAATATAGTTTACGGTATAAGGTCATGAGTGTAAATCCAACTAACCTCAATTTTTAACTTTAAACTAATAATTGTATGTTTAATTAGTTTGAAAATTATATATATAATAAAAATTAAATAATTGTAATTTATCTTTTTATTCAAATGGGACATGTCTTTAAAATAAGTCATAATTAATATCTAATATATTAAATTTTTAAAGTTTATCTCATGATTTGATGTCGTATATATTTAAAATTAAAATTAATCCCGTATAGGAGGCACATGACACAACATTTTTCTAGTTAACTATATAATATACATAAGTTATAATTATTTACTCTTTAAAAAGTGAGTTCATGCACATGAACATAGTCGATTATTAATCAACCTACTTATAAACTTTGTATACATTAATTTGAAATTGCCCAAACAATGGGTGTTATTAATCAAGTCTATAATTTAGAGGTGTTAATTAGGTTAGGGCTTGACTTGCATCTAACCCTTACAAATAGTATATTGTGGATATTAGTCTAGTGGAAAGAAATGCAAATAGCCAAACCTATTCCAAGTGGCATAGCCACCAATGTTCATCAATTTTGATAATTTTTTTGTTGCAAAATTATATCAATTTTAATTCCAATGGTGGCAAATAAAGCTCTTCCAACCACTAAGTAGATATGAGCCCTCAGAAAAAGATCGTAAGCATTAAAGAGCGACCATGCCTTGCTTCAATTCCCCATGGACGCACGCAATATCTACCATTGATGATGTGCGTCCAAGGGGAGCACTCGAAGTGTGCCTCCCTCCTCTTGCATGAATCATTCATCGCTTTTGTCCATAATTTATATATAAATAATCAATAAAAGAAAAAATAAGATAATATTAATAATTACAGAAATACACAACTCCTTAACTGCACTAAGAAAAAGGTTAAGTAAAACACAAGAAATGTCTCGAGGAGGTGTCATCTAGGAACATATTTGAGGGCAAGGTACTTTCTAAATGGAATAGGATAGCTTTTTAGTAAGAATCGAAACAATTTTCATGGATGAAAGATGATACTAATTTTTCAATTACGTAGAAGTTTCTGACAAAGGAGTTCCTATGAATCTGGGTGAATGCCAATTGCCACTTTTCTTCCCAATCCGATCAGCGATCAGCGATCAGCGGTATACAAAAGATACATGCAAGTTTCCTATAGTGCATAAGTTATTGTAGTTATAAAATAAGAATCTTGCTAATTGCATTTAGCACATATATTGAGGTTGTTGTACTTGTATTGTTTGGGGAATTACTTCATTTACATCTCCTAGAAATGCAATTTTAAAGTTTTAAAATCATCAAGAGAAGAAGTGATTATGAGATTCACGTTGTGAGCATCTGTTTCTTTTCATCCCTAGTAAAATTGAATCTGTTTACCCTTTCTTGTAAAAGGGACTTGTTTTTTCACAGTATGTATCTACCACAGGCAGCAGAAGCAAACTTCAACAATTTATGTGGAAAACAAGCAAAGCAAAATTAGAGGCTCTTGCCAAGTTTATCATCAATTCTCCGGCATTGTTGACCAATCTGGATAGTCATATGGCTCGCATATAACTTGCAAGGTACGCCTTGCAGCTGCTTCCTTGATCAACTTCCACATTTCTTCCACCAAGTCAAACTCTGATTCAAAGTAAGAACACCCTTTGAGGCCACATAAATTCACATTTCTTCCAAGTGTATTAAATTCTTGAGCAAAATCATGACAATTTTAAATTTCATCTTCCTACTCATTTCCGCCAAACTGTCAATTTGATCCATGTTAGTATCTTCCATCAAATCCTTTACTTCTGAAGCTTTGATTCCACACACATGAATGGTCTTGAGGTTCAGCATTCATGATAAACAATCTTCAAGAACTTTCCTGTTATCTAATACTCGTTGGAATTTCTTGATGGGGATGAAGTGTTCCTGAAAAAGATGGGACATGAATGCTTACCTAGAGGAAAACATAGAAACTACCTTCAATACGACTGAAATATATACTACCATGTCATTGAAATTTACAACTAAGGTCTGAAGATTGGTATAAGAAGAAATCAGATATGTCATCCCCTCCAGACATTTATAATTGTCCATAGTTATTTCCACTCGAACATGCTTAACCGTTGCTGATTTCTTGATGCCATTCTTACACATAGCCTGGGTAGCCAAAATAATGAAAGTTAAGAAATCCTTAAAATTGAGTGAGATTCAATAGAAAATACACTCATCATGAGCATTCCACCCACAGGATTTCAAGTAGATACAGAGAGTTGTCTTGTGTCAACAAGCAGGAAATATTTTCCAAAACAAATAAGATCATAACATATTTGCCCTTCGACAATGAATGCTATTGCTATTTCTTCATAGCAAGACAAAATCAAAACTTGATACTGTTGTATTGCAAAGTGAGATTCAAATATATGAATATTGTCATCACAAAGTAACACAGTAATATTTTTGTTCTTTGGAAAGGCATTAATAACGCTACATTGTTCATCACAAATATATGAACATTAGCGGCAGCAACCACTGTTGCATGAATCGCTGATTTCAAATCAGAATCGGCCGATTCCACTCGGATCGGATAAAAACCGATTAAAAAAACCCATTGAATCGGTTTTCATCTAAATTGGTCTGTGAATCGGCTGATTCGAGTTGATTCCGACCGATTCGGGCCGATTCTGGGCGTAGGGGCGGGGCGCGGCGGGGGTGGGATGCGGCGGCGGCGGCAGGGAGGGACGGGGTGGGGCTGGCGGGGCGTGGCGGGCGCAAGGCGAGGCATGGCGAGCGAGGGTAGGGTCGGGTCTGGGGGGAGGGGGCAGGGCGCGGCGGGCGCAGGGCGAAGCTGGTGGGGTTGGCAAGGGGAGGCGGGGCACGGCGGGTGCAAGGCGAGGTGTGGTGGGCTAGGGTGGGGCGGGGCGGGGCGGGGCGGGACGGGTCTAGGGGAGGGGGGTAGGGCGCGGCGGGAGCAGGGGCGGGGCGGGTCTAGGGGGGAGGGGGGTGCGGCGAGCGACGGCGACGGCGGCGACAGGGGAAGGAGGGAGGATAAGGGAGAGAAAAGACGGGGGAAGGAAATAACACTCAGTGGCATTCTCTCGTAATTAAAATTTGATTCATCTCCGACTATTGTCAAAAATAATAACTAACTCTAAATAATTCAAAAAAAATCTAAAAAAATATTAAAAAATATCATAAAAGATAATACACATAATAATATCAAAGTGACATCAATATTTAATTTTTATATATTTATGTTATGAGTTGTCAAATTATTATATATGACCGATTTGAACCTATTCAGACCGATTCAATTGAACCGATTCCTGTCCGATTTAGACTGATTCCAATTCCAAATCTGACTCCCTCGAAACTGATTCCGATTCCGATTCCGATTTATGCAACCATGGCAGCAACATTGTGCTTAAGTAATCACCTTTATTTTTGCCTTGTGTAAATAACAAGTAGTTCACCAAGAGTTGGGAATAAAATTAAAAAAACCATATTTACCAACACTATATATCAATACAAACAGAAAAATTTAGAAGCTCAAGATATAAATTATATGGAACATATTTAAAAATGCAAAAAACTCTACGTGCAGTAAAATTCAAAATTTTAATATATAGAAATTACCTGCATGTGACTCTGACCAATATGAACTTCTTCCACATGACTGATCGCATCCAAAAGAGCCCTTTGCTTGGCTCCATTAGGATGCATATACATTTCGATGGAGATTTTAACAAGAGACGGAAGGTTAAGCACCACATCAAAGTGGTCCATGTCTCGGCATTCCCAAAGTTATAGGCACCTTTGCATAGTTGAACATATTCTTATCAGAGAAGAAAGCTTATAAAGACCACTTAAGTCACATCTCACCAAACTCAACCTCTGAAGCAAAGGGCAGGACTCCATGAGATTGTTAAAATCCATGACATCCAAGTTGGCTCCAGTGAGGTAAAAACCTTTCAGCAAAGGCCAAGAAGCAGTCGTAATGCCCATATTCAATGGCTCGACTTTGCAGAGTTCCAATTCTACAAGACATTGACATTGAAACAAAACGGTCCGCACTGTGTACGACTTTGGTAAAGTATAAAAGGGTTTTGATGTTGAATGCTAGCATCTTCACACGACGCTCAACTGCCCAGACAAGTCTAAATCCAGCTTATCATGACTGCCTGTAGGGTTGTAGTTGAAGTGAAGACAGAACTTATTTTTCGGTATTGAGGGGTCCAAATTTCCAAGAACGTTGTCAAAAGCAAGAAGTTCTCTTCTCAGGGAATCTTGTCTAGTTTTTTGGGAACTGTAGTTGATATTATGAATTTGTTTCCACAAATTTCTCCAGCTTTTGTTGAGTACACTAGTTCGAACAGCTTCTTTTGTTGGCAGGAGGCGAATAATTTAAATGACGAGATCGTCATGTAATTGGCTCAAGAGATCAATATTTGATGGACTAGATTCCCCGTGCCGTTCTCTGTTGCTGATCTGTTTACGTGCTTCCCATACCATAGCTGCCAATGAAGCATCCAATGCAAAAGGAAGAGTGTCGTTACAGCATTAGCAACAAAGTTCCAAAAGAGGACTAGTTTTGCACGTCAGTTGTCCAAAATTACTTTAATGGTATCAAATGTTTAAAAAAGTTCCAAAATAGGACTAGATTTGCACATCACCCATCACCCATGTAGAGAAAGCCCATGCATTGTTAACTTCCAAGCGTCATAGAGAATAAAGAGGTGGGGTGGGAAAATAATAGACCACATACGCATATTGAATGATAAAATAATCGCTCACGTTTAGAATACAAAAACATGAATGAAATCATGCCAGTCTCCATTCAACCTGCAGGAAAGTGACACAGACTATTAACAAGCAAAGTGCGTTGACATAAAACCAACGAACAGGCATTTGCAGAACTCAACACAGCATCAATCACAACAGCGATAGTGTTAAAGAATAACAAATGCCGGCAAATTAAGAGTAAAAACCAACTCCATTCTTCGTCCATGTAATTAACGTTATAGAATTAGACAATCAGACACTCACATTCATTAAGAGGGTAAAAGACCCAATCTTGATGATCAAGAGACACGCAACATATTCAGCGCATCATGAATCTTTTCAATTCATACACAACCTCACACTGGGATAAACTCATCTAATGAAATCATTGCAGTTTTCCAAATCTTTAAACAAATACTTTGTCAACTCACCATCAATCAATCAATTGGCACTCATTCAATTACGTCGTAACGAAGGACATATACCAAGAAATGCAGACAGGAGAAGTCCCACCAACATTGCACTTCGGTCACACAAACAGCTTGATGATGAACAACACCATTCTTCGTGAGAGGAAAAGAGAACAAGAAGAACAAGAAGAAAAGAAAGATGAAGTACCACAGTCCTCGGCCGCTTGCCGCGAGAAGATGGTTGGAGAGTGGCCGCCGAAGAAGAACATGAAAAAGGTCGTTTCATGTTCCCGCTCTTTTTTTTCGAGTGGCCAATTTCTAGTAATGACAATCTGAAAAGCCCATCCCTAAAATTCAAATTAATAGTAGCGAAATCTGAAAAGCCCATCCATTAAAGCCCAATTTATAGTAATGGTAATTTGATCCTTAAAAGGCCAATTTATTGCATGCACATGAACATTATCGATTATGGCTCAACCTACTTAAAAACTTGCCATAAATTGATTTAAAATTTCGTCCAAACAATGGGTATTATTAATCAAGTCTATAATTAACGGGTGTTTATTAGATTTAACATGAGAAGTCTAGATCCGATCAGGAACAGATATTGGTCCAATTGAAAAATATGTGTCCTTAAAAAAATTGTAAATTTTGGACAACGACGAAGACTTGCGTGTGCTCCCCCACACACCCATACAGGTGCATGCAATACCAATCATTGATGATTGTCTAACGGTTTTATCAGAGGTTGGAATTGCTTGCGTCCCCATCAACACGCAATACCAGCATTACATCGTGCTCAAAATTTTTTTCACTTTTTCAAGCATCGAAATGCCAATTGACAACGTTAATCACAAAAATTACCTTAGATTGTGTACCCCCGTAAAGAGTGGCACACAATTTTTGCATCTTTCTCTTTCAAATTGACAACAGTTGTTTGTTTCTTTGATATTACTCAAAGAACAAGTGATTCTTGGTTATGGAAGCAGTTATTGCAAGTTTGAGATGAATTTACAGATGCTTTTGCTAGAACAAGTGATGGAATTATATGGAGGAACAATTCATCAGGCGTTTTAGAAATTTCGGTCATGGAGCAAACGCATCGTGGTACAAGTAGCTTTGGGGAAAAGGGATTATCCCAAGACATGCTTTTATCTTGTGGATGCTTATGCAGGATAAACTCAATACTAAAACCATTTCTATCAATGGGGTGTCATAACTAATGATCAATGTGTGCTTTGTGGAAGAGAATCTGAAACGAAAGAATATCTTCTTTTCCAATGTAATTATACAAAAGAAGTATGGAGACTAATTCTTGGAAGGATGAAATTAAGGAGTAAGTATGATTCATGGGAAAGGACATTGGAATGGTTTCAAAAGATTAGTCCTAGAAAGAATTTCACAAGTCAAATGAGGAGAGCTATCTTTGGTGCAACTATTTATCATATTTGGACCGAAAGAAATTGATGAATATGTAGACATGAGAATATTTACCCAAAAATATTATCCAAGAGGGTCTTTAATGATCAAATGCTCAACTTTTGTTATCAATTTATTGTTTTATAATTGTGAGATTTGTTTTCTATTCCATAGTTGCTTGATGTATTTTGCGTAATATTCCCAAACCTTTGTATTCTTTCGTTGTTTGGAGAATTGAATGGAGTGATAAAAACATATCGCATAAGTAATTGTATAGTTTGAAAAACTCTATCTTGTTCCAAATAATGCTTCATTTATTCCAACTTGATATAAATGTATGCAATGTTATTAAGAGAAAAGGCAATTTATAAGATTCATGTTGTGAGCATCTATTTCCTTTCATCCCTCGAAAAATGTGAAATTGTTGAATGTATACTGTTTTTCCGTGAAATGATCTGTTTTTTACAGTATGTATCTACAACATGCACCAGAAAGAAAAAAACATGAATAGTTCATGTGTAAAACAAGCAAAACAAAATTGGAGAGAAATAAGCCACCATATTTGCAGTGTCCTCCTACCAATCTAAATAGTCATATGTCTCACATGTAACTTGCAAAGTAGGGCTGAGAGATGCTTGCCCGAATAGCTTCCTCGTTTCATCCACCAAGTGAGACTCTGATCCAAAGTAAGAATGACCTTTTGTCGCCAAATAAATCGTTAGTTCTTCCAAGTGTATTAACTTTTTGAGCAAAATTCTCACAATTCTAAATTTCAACTTCCTCCTAAATTCGGCCAAACTACCAATTTGATCCATGTTCGTATCTTTCCTCAATTCCTTTACTTCTGAAGCTTTGATTCCACACACATGAATGGTTTTGAGGTTCAGCATTCTTGACAAACAATCTTCAAGAACTTTCCCACCATCTAATACTCGTTGGAGGTTATCAATGTGGATAATGTGTTCCTGAAAAAGATAGAAAATGAATGCTTACCCCGAAGGAAAGATAGAAACTACCTTCAATACGAGGCTAGAATATATACCACTGTATCATTGAAATTTACAACTAAGGTGTGCAGATTGCAATAAGAAGAAATCAAATATGCCATCCCTTTTAGATGTTCATGATTGTCCATTGTTATTTCCACTTGAACATGCTTAACTGTTGCTGATTTCTTGATGCCATTCTTACACATAGCCCAAATGGCCAACATAATGAAAGTTTAGAAATACTTAAAAACGTGTGTGTGAGATTCAATAATAAAAACACTCATCATGAGCATTTCATCCACAGGATTTCAAGTAGATACACAAAGTTGTCTTGTGTCAACAAGCAGGAAATATCATCCAAAACAAATATGATCATAACATATTTGCCCTCTGACAATGCATACTATTGCTATTTGAGTAGTTTTTTCTTCATAGCAAGACAAAATCAATACTTGATATTGTTGTATTGCAAAGTGAAAGTCAAATATATGAATATTGTCATCCCAAAGTAACACAATAAATTTTTTGTTCACAGGAAAGGCATTAATAACGCTTTATTGTACTCATCCACTGAATATTAGAAGTAGCTACATTGTTCTTAGCTAATTGCCTTTATTTTTGTCTTGTGTTAATAAAAAGTAGTTCACCAAATGTTTGGAATAAAAATTTTAAAAAGCATATTTACCAACACTATATATCAATGCGAACAGAAAAATTTAGAAGCTCAAGATATAAAATTATATGGAACACATTTAAAAATGCGAAAAAAAATCTATGTGCAGGAAAATTCAAAATTTAAATATATAGAAATTACCTGCATGTGACTCTGACCAATATGAACTTCTTCCACATGACTGACCGCATCCAAAGTTTCAATGGAGATTTTAACAAGAGGCGGAAGGTTTTAGGCACCTTAGCATAGTTGAACATATTCTTATCAAAGGAGAAAGCATATAATGACAACTAAACTCACATCTGACCAAACTCAACCTCTCAAGCAAAGGGCAGGACACCATGAGATTGTTAAAATCCATGATATTCAATTGTTCGACAGTCAGGTAAAAACCTTTCAGCAAAGGCCAAGAAGGAGTCCTAATGTGCATATTCAATGGCGCGATGTTCCGGAGTTCCAATTCTACAAGAGATTGACATTGAAACAAACGGCCGTCACTGGGTACAACTTTCGTAACGTATAAAGAGGGGTTTTGATATCCAACGCTAGCATCTTCACACGAAGCGTAACTGCCCAAGACAAGTATGAATCCATTTTACCATGACTGCCTGTAGGGTTGCAGTTGAAGTGAAGACAAAACTTATTTTTCGTTATTGAGGGGTCCAAATTTCCAAGAACGTTGTCAAAAGAACGAAGTTCTTTTCTCAGGGAATCTTGTCTAGTTTTTGGGAACTGAAGTTGATATTATGAATTTGCTTCCACAAATTTCTCCAACTTCTGTTGAGTACACTAGTTCGAACAGCTTCTTTTGTGGGCAGCAGGCAAATAATTTCAATGTGGAGATCGTCAGGCAATTGGCTCAAGAGATCAATATTTGATGGACTCGATTCCCCGTGCCGTTCTCTGCTTTTGATCTGTTTACTTGCTTCCCTTACCATGACTGCCAATAACACATCCAATGCAAAAAGAAGAGTGTCGTTACAGAGAAAACTCAAAAGAGGACTAGATTTGCACGTCAGTTGTCTAAAATTACGTTAATGATATCACATGTTTAACAAAGTTCCAAAATAGGACTAGACTTGCACATCACCCATCACCCATATAGAGAAAGCCCATACATTGTTAACTTCCAAGCGTCATAGAGAATGAACACGGGGGAGGGGGAAATAATAGACCACATACGCATATAGAATGAGAAAATTACCACTCACGTTTAGCATACAAAAACATGAATTAAATCATGCTAGCCTCTATTCAAGCTGAAGAAAAGTGACGCAGTCTAACAAGCGAAGTGGGTTGACATAAATCCAACGAACATGCATTTGCAGAACTCAACACAACATCAATCACAAAAGCGATAGTGTTAAAAAATAACACATACCAACAAATGCAGGCAAATTAAGAGTAAAAATGATTAACGTGTTAGAATCAGACAATCACACACTCTCATTCAATAAGAGGGTAAAAGACCCAATCCTGATGATCAAGAAACAAACAACATAGTCAGCGCATCATGAATCTTTTCAATTCGTACACAACCTCATACTGGGATAAACTCATCTACTGAAATCATTGCAGTCTTCCAAATCCTGAAACAATTCTTCTTGAACTCATCATCAATCAATCAATGGCACTCATTCAATAAGTAGTAACGAAGGACATATGACAAGAAATGTCGACAGGGGAAGTCCCACCAACATCACACTTTTCTCACACAAACTGCTTGACGATGAACAGTACCATTCTTCGTGAGAGGATAACGGAACAAGAAGAAGAAGAAGATGGATGTACTGCAGACTTCCGCCGCATGCCGGGGAGTAATGGCAATCTGAAAATTCCATCTTAAAGACCAATTTATAGTAATGGTAATTTTGATCCTTAAAAGCCCAATTTATTGCATGCCCATGGACATTATCGATTATGGCTCATCCAACTTAAAAACATGCTATACGTTCGTTTAAAATTTTGTCCAAACAATTTAGAGGTGTTAATAAGATTTTAACGGTTGGTATTGCATGCGTCAGCACGCAATACTAGCTTTACATCCTATTCAAAAAAATTTTCAGTTCTCAAAATACAAATTGATAACGTTTATCACAAAATAATATCTTACATTGTGTACGCCGTTCAGAGTGGCACACAGTTTTTGCATCTTTCTCTTGCAGATTGACAACAATTCTTTGTTTATTAGTATGACTCAAAAAAGAGTGACTCTTGGGTATGGATGCAATTATTGAAGGTTCGAGATGAATTTAAAGATGCTTTTGCTAGAACAAGTGATGGAATTATATGGAACAACAATTCATGTGGTATTTTTAAAAATTCTGATGCTTACAACTATATTATTGGTCATGGAGCAAATGTATATCAGTACAAGTTGGTTTTGGGAAAGGGATTATCCCAATACATGCTTTTATCTTATGGATGGTTAGCAGGATAAACTCAAAACTAAAGATCTATTGTATAAATGGGGTGTAATCCCTGATGATCGATGTGTGCTTTGTGGAAGAGAATCTAATACGAAAGAACATCTTTTTCATTGTAATTATACAAAAGAAGTATGGAAAGCTTATTATTGGAAGGATGAAATTAAGGTGTAAGTATAATTCTTGGCAAAGGTCATTGGAATTGTTTCATTAGATTACTACTAGACAGAATTTCACAAGTCAAATGAGGAGAGCTATCTTTGTTGCAACTATTTATCATATTTGGACCAATAGAAATTCACAAATATTTAGACATGAGAGTATTTACCCAGAAATATTATCCAAGAAGATCTTTAATGACCAAATGCTCTAGTATGGTTATCGATTTTAGTGTTTTTAAATTATGAGGTTTGGGTTCTATTTCTTTTTGCTTGATGTGTTTTGGGTAATAATCCCAATCCTTTTCATTCTTTCGTTGTTTGGAATTAAATTGTTCACATTAAAAAAAATAAAAAATAAAAAGAAAACCTAGACCATGCTCTTAGATATTTATATAGTAACTAGATGAAGTGGTATATCAAATTCTATTTTGTATGTTTACCAACCTTAGCATCATTTTACGCTGCAGTGATTCTGGGAACAACGGTTTATCTCTATCCATGATAAAATGTGAAACTAATTTCTTATAAAGATTCTTTTTTCTATTTACAATGTTTGTATGCAACGAGCATTAGGGGTGGGCATCTGTCGGACGAACGTTGGACAAGCTGTTGTCCGTGTCTGTCCAAAATTTTGTGAACCAAAACTTGTCCAACCGAGCCATTGTCTAAATTGTTCGTCGGGCCTAAGCAGTGTCCGCAGATGGTCCGAAATCAAATTCTTAACCCAAGAAAGTACTGTTCACGGCCCTCATCTCGTCTGCTAGCTGTGGCTGCCATCTGCCATTGCTGCCTGAGTATCCCGTCCACCGCTGCCTGGGGGCCCCTCCGCCGCCCTCTATTGGCGGAAATCGATCGAGAACCAGACTTTGTCCTCCGCCGCTGACTTCGCTCTTCGCCTAGCCGGTAGCCTCCTCGCCGGGGGCAACCACAATGCCATCTTCTCCCTGGCCTCCATCCACGTCGCCGTTGGCCTCGTCACTGCCGGCTCTAGGTGCCCCACCCTGGGCCAGGCCTTCAAGGTGCTCCATTTCGAGGTAAAGGAGGAGCTTGGAGCCCTCACCTCCCAAGTTGTCGGCATCATCCTAGCCGAAGGCTCGGCTGCGGGTGGCCCCCGTCGGCATCAAAGTTGCTTCCTTTTGCCTCGACATCAAAGTTGCTTCCTTTTGCTCTGATTGATCTTATATATGTTATTAGAAAATCTGGTTTTTGTGATTTGTGTATGCAAAGGTGTTTGGTATGATGAGTTTGGTGATAAACGTTGTTGATTGTGATGTTGTAAAAATTTTTTCTATGGTAAATTAGTAAATTTAGTAAATTATGGTACTAATTTAGAGCATTCTATCTATATAGTAAGTAGTTTGATATGATTATTAATGTGAATGTGTTGTTCTAAATTCTCAAAAATAAGAGTGACTTTCATCTTTTTTGATGTAAGTCATTTTTGGTTATTTTAAATCTTAAATGTCAATTTTATGTATAAACTTAATTAAGTTTACTATATATTATGTTTTAAAATTTTCATAGAATATAATATTAGCTATACAAATGTTGAAAGCATTATGTTATTTATATAAAATACAAAAAAATATCTATGTTTGGATTGTTTTAAATCAGTTGAATTTGGTCAGTCAAATTCAATTGGACATTCTTTGAACTTCAGTTGGACTAGGTAATTCGGACGCTGACGCCAACCCCTAACGAGCATTATAGAAAATTACAATAGTTCATGTGCAAAACAAGCAAAATAAAATTGGAAACAAACAAGCCACCTAATTGTCACGGAGAAAAGTTTGAAAATTAGCGAATGCCTACTACTATATATTTCTATATACAAAAATAAATTTGAGCTTTTTCTCTATTGCGTGGAGAAGACAAGGAGAAAAGTACCACTTTTTTATGATTGATACCCTTCATACACAAGCCAAGGCGACCAATTAAACAAAAGTGTAAATGTACCTAAAACTGATTGAAATTCAATAGAAAAACTATTCGTCATGAATAGTCCACACACAAGACTTGAAAGTATATACAAAAAGTTGATTTGTGCCGACAAGCAGGAAATATCATTCTAAAAAAAGGATATTGTATTTATCCCTTGTCAATATACATGCCATTTGAAAAGTGTTCTTCGTAGTTGCATAAAATCTATACTCACTACTTGTTGCTATTGTATTGCAAAGTACCTAAAAATCATATATATTAGAACTGCGCTTAAAAAAGTTTAAGGCATCCATGAATTGACATTTCCAAAGTTTAAGGCATCTTATGGTAGTTGAACAAATTCTTATCTGAGAAGCCTGTTTCCTATGACAACTAAAATTACAATTGACCAAACTCAACCTCTCAAGCAACGGGCAGGATTTCATGAGATTGTTAAAATTCATGACATTCAATGTTGTGCCAGTGAGGTACAAACCATTTAGTAAAGGCCAAGAAACATTCATATTGTGCATATTCAAGGCAGAGACGTTCCGGAGTTCCAATTCTACAAGAGATTGGCATTGAAACAAAACGGCCGGCACTTGGTATAAGTATGGAAAAGTATAATGACAAGGGATATTGATGTCCAACGCTAGCATCTTAACACAACGCTCAACAGCCCAAGACAAGCATGAATCAAGTTTATCGTGACTGCCTATCGGGTTGCAGAAGAAGTGAAGGCAGAACTTATTTTTTGTTGAGGGATCCAACTTTCCTAGAAACTCGTCAAAATCACGAAATTCATCTCTCAGGGAAGCTTGTGGATTTTCTTCGAAGCAGAAGCAGATATTATGAATTTGCTTCCACAAATTTCTCCAACTTTTGTTGAGTACACTAGTTCGAACAGCTTCTTTTGTTGCCAGGAGGCGAAGAATTTCAATGAGGAGATCGTCAGGCAATTGGCTCAAGAGATCAATATTTGATGGACTAGATTCCCCGTGCCGTTCTCTGTTGCTGATCTGTTGACTTGCTTCCCTTACCATGGCTGCCAATAACGCATCCAATGCAAAAAGAAGATTGTCGCTACAGGATTAGCAACAAAGTTCCAAAAGAGGACTAGATTTGCACGTCAGTTGTCCAAAATTACTTTAATGACATCATGTGTTTAACAAAGTTCCAAAATAGGATTAGATTTGCACATCACCCATCACCCATATAGAGAAAGCCCATGCATTGTTAACTTCCAAGCGTCGTAGAGAATAAACACGGGGGAGGGAAAGTAATAGACAACATACGCATATAGAATGAGAAAATTACCACTCACGTTTAGAATACAAGAACATGAATTAAATCATGCCAGTCACCATTCAACCTGAAGAAAAGTGACACAGACTGTCAACAAGCGAAGTGCGTTGACATAAATCCAACGAACAGGCATTTGCAGAACGCAACACAACATCAATCACAACAACTATAGTGTTAAAGAATAACACATACCAACAAATGCAGGAAAATTAAGTAAAAAAACCAACACCATTCTTCGTCCATGTAATTAACGTGTTTGAATGAGACAATCACACACTCTCATTCAGTAAGAGGGTAAAAGACCCATTCTTGATTATCAAGAAACACACAACATATTCAACGCATCATGAATCATTTCAATTCATACACTGGGATAAACTCATCTACTGAAATCATTGCAGTCTTCCAAATCCTTAAACAATTCTTCTTGAAACTCATCATCAATCAATCAATGGCACTCATTCAATAAGTGGTAACGAAGGACATGTACGAAGAAATGCAGACCATCACTTCGCCCACACAAACAGCTTGACGATGAACAACACCATCCTTCGTGAGAGGATAAGGGAAAGAGAAGAAGAAGATGATGAATAGGGGTGGGCGTGGACGTCCGAATTTGTCCGTCCGACCGAAGTCCGAAGTATGTCCGACCGAATTTGACCGACCGAATCCGACCGAATTAAAACAAACCAAACATGGACATTTCTTTGTCCGACCAAACGACCGACCGAGTGTCCGATATTTTATATCAATAATATAATATCTTCAATATTTGTAAAGCTAATATTATAATTTATGAAAATTTTAAAATATAATATACAGTAAAATTTATTAAGTTTATACATAAAATTTGATATTTAATATCTAAAATAACAAAAAATGACATACATAGAAAAAAGATAAAAGTCATTCTTATATTTAAGAATTTAGAGCTATACCTTCATATTAATAATTATATCAAACCACTTATAATTTAATTAGCATGTTCTCAATTTTTAAAGTCAAACAAAAAATAGTCAATGTATAAAAATTTTAAAATAATCATTGACATCAAAATATACTCTAATATTACATATACTTCAAAGATAAAATATTTTAATAGTTAATTCTTCATCCAATATAACTCACCTACATGAAAAAATACAAAAAAATTAATTATTCATGTTTTTTGTCTTCTTCATTTTGAAATTAAGACATTTCTCTTCAATATTCTTCCATAAATAAATAGTTTCATAACTTTCAATTCCCTCTATAAAACCCGTGTCCTAAGTTAGGGATTTATAGTCCGAACCGATCGATTCGACCGTTATTTTTGAGTCGAATAGAATTATTTTAGGCCAAATAATACATTAAGACGCGTTATAGGGTAGAATTATTAGTTATACATCATTTAGATGTTGTGGTCTTTATTTTATTTTATGGGATTTTTCCTGATTTTTTTGGATTTTTTGAAGATTTTATTCTGAGTTAGGTATTATTGTTGACTCGTGCCGGTATCGAGTCAAGTCTTATTTACGAGTTTGCCACCGATCATCTTCTCCCCCAAAACCCCCCAAACCCTAGCATCGTCGTCGCCGCCGCCATCCCGCCACCGATCGACGCCGCCCCGCCCAGCCGTACCGTCGCCGTGACATCTCGACCACCACCAGCCACCGACGAGTCACCGCGACGCCGGTGGCAGGCGCTGGCGGAGGGAGGCGGCGCTGGCGGCGGGCGGCGGAGGCAGGGGCGTCTGAGGGCGGGCGGGCAGGGGCGTCTGAGGGCAGGCGGAGGGCGGAGGCAGGCGCGGCGGAGGGGTTTCGCTGCGCGCAGAGACCGGCGGAGGCAGCGGGGCGACGAGCAGGGCTGCGGCGACGGCGCGCAGGGCGGCGGAGGCGACGAGCAGGGTGGCAGAGGCGACGAGCAGGGCGGCAGAGGCGACGAGCAGGGCGGCGGAGGGGTTTCGCTGCACCCAGAGGCCGGCGGAGGCAGCGGGGCGATGAGCAGGGCGGCGGCGGCGACGCGCAGGGCGGCAGAGGCGACGGCGCGCAGGGCGGCAGAGGCGACGAGCAGGGCGGCGGCGACGAAACAGTGCCATTTTTTTGATTTCGGACGGTCCGCGGACACTGTTCGGGCCCGACGGACAAGTCGGACAATAATTCGGTCGGACAAATTTTGTCCGACGAAATTTCGGACAGACACGGACAATAACTTGTCCGATGCCTGTCCGACCGATGCCCACCCCTAATTATGAATGTACCTCACACCTCCGCCGCTCGCCGGAGAAGATGGTCGGAGAGTGGGCGCTGGCGGGGTAGTTTCAAGTTCCCCCTTCTTTTTTCTTGGGTGGGTTTGAATGGCAATCTGAAAAGCCCATCCCTAAAAGCCCAACTTATAATAACGGCAATCTGAAAAGCCCATCTTAAAGCCCAATTTATAGTGGTAATTTGGTCCTTAAAAGCCCAATTTATTGCATGCACATGGACATTATCGATTATGGCTCAACCAACTTAAAAACTTGCTATACAATAATGGGTGTTATCAAGTCTATAATTTAGATGTGTTAATAAGATTTTAACGGTTGGTATTGCATGCGTCCCCATCAGCACGCAATACCAGCGTTACATCTTGTTCAAAACTTTTTCCCCACTTTCTAAAAAATGTTTCACTTTTCCAAGCCTAGAAATGCAAATTAACAACGTTGAACAAAAAAAATACCTTGGATTGTATTATGCGATAAAAGAGTGGCTCACAGTTTTGCATCTTTCTTTTGCAAATTGACAACTGTTCTTTGTTTCTTTGATATTACTCAAAAAACAAGTGATTCTTGGGTATGGAAGCAATTATTGCAAGTTTGAAATGAATTTACCGGTGCTTTTGCTAGAACAAGTGACGGAATTATATGGAGGAACAATTCATCAGGCATTTTAAATCACTTTCATTCAGAATACAAAAACATGAATTAAATCATGCCTGTCTCCATCCAACCTGGAGAAAAGTGACACAGTCTATTAACACAGGCATTTGCAGAACTCAACACAGGATAAACTCAAAACTAAAGATCTATTGTATCAATGGGGTGTCATCACTAATGATCAATGTGTGCTTTGTGGAAGAGAATCTAAAATTAAAAAACATCTTTTTTTCATTGTAATTGTACAAAAAAAGTATGGAAACTTATTCTTGGAAGGATGAAATTAAAGAGCAAGTATGATTCATGGGAAAGGACATTGGAATGGTTTCAACAGATTACTACCCGAAAGAATTTCACAAGTCAAATGAATGGAGCTATCTTTGGTGCAACTATTTATCATATTTGGACCAAAAGAATTCACAAATATTTAGACATGAGAATATTTACCAAGAAATATTATCCAAGAGGATCTTTAAAGATCAAATGCTCAAGTTTTGTTATCGATCTTAGTGTTTTGTAATTGTGAGATTTGGGTTCTATTTCATAGCTGCTTGATGTATTTTGGGTAATATTCCCAAAATTTTGTATTCTTTTGTTGTCTGGAATCAAATTGCTAACATTTAGAAAAAGGAAAAATAAAAAGAAAACCTACATTCTGCTCTTTGATATCTGTATAGTAACTAGAAGAAGTGTTATATCAAATTCTATTTTGAATGTTTACCAACCTTGGCTTCATTCTGTACTGCTTTCGGGAACATCTGTTTGCCGCCATCCATGATAAAATGTGAAACCGATTTCTATAAACACTTTCTTATAAAGATTCTTTTTTCTATTCATAATGTGTGTATGCAACGAGCATTATAGAGAATCACAATAGTTTATGTGCAAAACAAGCAAAATAAGACTAGAAACAAACAGGCCACCTAATTGGCATGGCAAAAAGTTTGAGAATTAACATACTCTTACTTCTAAAAATTTCTAAATATAGAAATAAATTTGAGCTTTTTCTCCATTGCATGGAGAAGACATGGAGAAGAATACCACTTTTTTTATGATTGATGAAAACTATTCACCATGAATTGTCCACATACAAGATTTCAAGTAGATACAAAGAATTGATTTGTGCAGACAAGTAGAAAATATCATTCTAAAAAAAAGGATATCATATTTATCCCTTGACAATATACATACCATTTGAAAAGTTTTCTTTGTAGCTACATAAAAATCTATACTTGCTACTTGCCGCTATTTTATTGCAAAGTACGTAAAAATCGAATATATTAGTATTGCCCTTAAAAAAGTAATATAGCAATATTCTTGTTCACCGTTATTTTACTCATCGTCTGAACATTAAAAGTAGTTACATTATGCTTTACTTGTTACTCTTCTGTGTTAATGTAATCAAGAGTTAAATATATTTTCGGACTATCTTTTCTTTGGCAATTGGTTTTCTCAATTTTTAGAATAATTACTAGACACAATGGAGTTGAGTGGTGTCTCAGCAGCTCTCTTCGATGCTTACGAGCCTACAGATGGTAGAAGACAAGATGGTTGCACTGTAGAGTTGCATTGAGTGACAAAAACATATCGCATAAGTAATTGTATAGTTTGAAGAACTACATCTTGTTCCAAACTATGCTTCATTTATTCCATCTTGATATAAATATCTGCAGTGCTATTAAGAGAAAAGGCGATTTATAAGATTCATGTTGTGAGCATCTATTTCCTTTCATCCATTGTAAAATGTGAAACTGCTGTCTATATACTGTTTCTTGTGAAATTGTCTATTTTTTCACGATAAGTATCTACAACAGGAACCAGAAGGAAAAAATGTCAATATTGCATGTGGACAGTCATATGGCTCGCATGTAACTTGCAAAGTAGGACTCGGAGATGCTTGCTCGAATAGCTTCCTTGTTTCTTCCACCAAGCGAGAGTCTGATCCGAAATAAGAACCATCCCTTGTCACCAAATAAATCGTCAATTTTTCCAAGTGTATTAACTTTTTGAGTAAAATTCTAACAATTTGAAATTTCATCTTCCTCCTAAATTCCCCCAAACTACCAGTTGGATCCATGTTCGTATCTTTCCTCAATTCCATTACTTCTGAAGCTATGATTCCACACACATGAATGGTCTTGAGGTTTAGCATACTCGACAAACAATCTTCAAGAACTTTCCCACCATGTAATACTCGTCGGAGGTCATCATTGTGGACAAAGCCTTCCTGAAAAAGATAGAAAATGAATGCTGACCCTGAAGGAAACATAGAAACTACCTTGAATACGAGACTAGAATATATACCACGAAATTGTTGAAATTTACAACCAAGTTGTGAAGATTGCAATAAGAAGAAATTAGATATGCCATTCCTTCCAGATGTTTATGATTGTGCATTGTTATTTCCACTTGAACATGCTTAACTGTTGCTGATTTCATGATGCCATTCTTACACATAGCCTGGATAGCCAAAATAATAAAAGTTAAGAAATAATTAAAACTGTGTGAGATTCAATAGAAAAATAACCCATCATGAGCATTCCACCCACAACATTTCAAGTAAATACAGATAGTTATCTTGTGTCAACAAGGAGGAAATATCTTCTAAAACAAATAAGATCATAACATATTTGCCCTCCGACAATGCATGCTATTGCTATTTGAGTAGTTTTTCTTCATAGCAAGACAAAATCAATACTTGATATTGTTGTATTGCAAAGTGAAAGTCAAATATATGAATATTGTCATTACAATGTAATTAAATGAATCCATTTTTCTCATTCACTACTGGAATGATACATCACGTATATATAATACAAGGATTTAAAAATCTAGTAAAATTAGTTCCTGTAGAATGAGAGAAGAAATGGAGATAAGCTAAAAGACCAGGCCATATTTAAAGACCAAGTCATGTGTATGATATTGATAGATATGTACATCAACAGTAATATAGCAATATTTTTGTTCACAGGAAAGGCATATATAACGCTTTATTTTACTCATCAGCAGAACATTAGAAGTAGTTACATTGTGCTTAGCTAATTGCCTTTATTTTTGTCTTATCTTAATAACAAGTAATTGAGCAAGAGTTTGGAATAATCATTTAAAAAAAGCATATTCAATAACACAATATATGAATGCAAAATGAAAAGACCCCTACAAACAGAAAAAAATTAGAAACTCAAGATATATATTTACGGAACACATGTAAAAATATTTATATACATAAATAAAAAAAACTACTTGCAGGAAAATTCAGACTTTTAATATGTAATTTTAACATGTAAAAATTACCTCCAAGTGCTTCTGACCAACATGAATTTGTCCCACATAACAGACTGCATCCAAAACAGCCCTTTCCTTGGCTCCACCAGGACCCATATACATGTCAATGGAGATGTTAACGAGAGATGGAAGGCTAATCACCACGTCAGTGTCATCCATGAATTGACATTTCCAAAGTTTAAGGCATCTTATGGTAGGTGAACATATTCTTATCTGAGAAGCCTGTTTCCTACGACATCTAAAATTACAATTGACCAAACTCAACCTCTCAAGCAACGGGCAGGATTTCATGAGATTGTTAAAATCCATGACATTCAATGTCGTGCCAGTGAGGTACAAACCATTCAGTAAAGGCCAAGAAACATTCATATTGTGCATATTCAAGGCAGAGACGTTCCGGAGTTCCAATTCTACAAGAGATTGGCATTGAAACAAAACGGCCGGCACTCGGTATAAGCATGGAAAAGTATAATGACAAGGGATGATCATGTCCAACGCTAGCATCTTAACACAACGCTCAACAGCCCAAGACAAGCATGAATCCAGTTTATCATGACTGCCTATCGGGGTGCAGAAGAAGTGAAGGCAGAAATTATTTTTCGTTGAGGGATCCAACTTTCCTAGAAACTCGTCAAAATCACGAAATTCATCTCTCAAGGAAGCTTGTGGATTTCCTTCGAAGCAGAAGCAGATATTATCAATTTGCTTCCACAAATTTCTCCAACTTTTGTTGAGGACACTAGTTCGAACAGTTTCTTCTGTTGGCAGTAGGTTTATAATTTCAATGAGGAGATCATCAGGCAATTGGCTCAAGAGATCAATATTTGATGGACTAGATTCCCCGTGCCGTTCTCTGTTGCTGATCTGTTGACTTGCTTCCCTTACCATGGCTGCCAATAACGCATCCAATGCAAAAAGAAGAGTGTCGCTACAGCATTAGCAACAAAGTTCCAAAAGAGGACTAGATTTGCACGTCAGTTGTCCAAAATTACTTTAATGACATCATGTGTTTAACAAAGTTCCAAAATAGGATTAGATTTGCACATCACCCATATAGAGAAAGGCCATGCATTGTTAACTTCCAAGCGTCATTGTGAATAAACACGGGGGTAGGGAAAATAATAGACAACATACGCATATAGAATGAGAAAATTACCACTCACGTTTAGTATACAAAAACATGAATTAAATCTTGCCAGTCTCCATTCAACCTTAAGAAAAGTGACGCAGTCTATTAACAAGCAAAGTGCGTTGACATAAATCCAACGAACAGGCATTTGCAGAACTCAACACAACATCAATCACAGCAGCGATAGTGTTAAAGAATAACACATACCAACGAACAGGCATTCTTCATCCATGTAATTAACGTGTTTAAATCAGACAATCACACACTCTCATTCAGTAAGAGGGTAAAAGACCCAATCTTGATTGTCAAGAAACACACAACATATTCAAACCATCATGAATCACTTCAATCCATACACTGGGATAAACTCATCTACTGAAATCATTGCAATCTTCCAATTCCTTAAACAATTCTTCTTGAACTCATCATCAATCAATCAATTGGCACTCATTAAATAAGTAGTAACGAAGGACATATACCAAGAAATGCAGACAGGGGAAGTCCCACCAACATCACTTCGCTCACACAAACAGCTTAATGATGAACAACACCATCCTTAGTGAGAGGATAAGGGAACAAGAAGAAGAAGAAGATGGACGTACCGCCGCTTGCCGGAGAAGATCAGACCTCCGCCGCTCGCCGGAGAAGATGGTGCGGAGAGTGGGCTTTTAAGGGAACAAGAAGAAGAACAAGTTCCCGCTTTTTATCTTGGGTGGGTTTGATCCTTAAAAGCCCCTTAGAGTAACGGCAATCTGAAAAGCCCATCCTTAAAGCCCAATTAATTGCATGCACATGGCCATTATCGATTTAAAATTTTCTCCAACCTTGGCATCATTTTGTGCTGCTGTGATTCTGGGAACATAGTTTTACCTCAATCCATGATAAAATGTGAAACTGATTTCTATTAAGTGTTTCTTATGAAGAATCTTTTTTCCATTCACAATGTGTGTATACAATAGTTCATGTGCCAAACAAGCAAAATAAAATTGGAAAAAACAAACCACCTAATTGGCATGGAGATAAGTTTGAAAATTAATACATGCTGTACCTCTAAAAATTTCTAAATATAGAAATAAATTTGAGTTTTTCTCTACTGCGTGGAGAAGACAAGAAGAAAAGTACCACTTTTTTACTCTCCATTTTTTGAAACATGAAGAAAAACCAATATTTTTTATAGTGATTGTTAATTAGGGGATTCTAAAAGATGGGAAATGAATGAATGCTTACAATGACAAAAACATAGAAACTACCTTCAACACAAGACCAAAATATATGACACCATATCATAATTTGAATTTTATAACCAAGGTTTGAAGATTGGAATAAGCAGAAATTAGATTTGCAATCCCTTCCAGATGTTTATGATTGTTAGGTGATACTTCCATTTGAACATGCTTAATACTTGCGGAATCACTAATGCCCTTCATGTATAGGGCCTAGGCAGCCAATCAAACAAAAGTGTAAATGTACCTAAAATTGGGTGAGATTCAATAGAAAAACTATACATCATCAATATTCCATACACAATACTTCAAGTAGACAGAAAGAGTTGATTTGTGCCAACAAGTAGGAAATATCATTCTAAATAAACAGATATCGTATTTATCCCTTGGCAATACATGCCATATGAAAAGTTTTCTTAGTAGCTAGATTAAATTCATAATCAATATCTGCTGCTATTGTAATGCAAAATACGTCAAAATCAAATATATTACTATTGCACTTAAAAAGTAATACAACACTATTCTTGTTCACCAACAAATAATATGTAACACTTTATTCTACTCATCATTTGAAAATTAAAAGTAGTGACATTATGCTTTGCTTGTTGCTTTTATGTGGTAATGCAATCAAGAGTTTAATATGTTTTCTGACTATCATTTCTTTGGCGATTGGTTTTTTCGATTTTCAGAATAATTAATAGAAACAACGGAGTTGGAGTGATGTCTCAGCAGCTCTATTCGAAGCTTACGAGCCTACAGATGGTAGAAGACAAGACGGTTGCACTATAGAGTTGAATTAAGTGATAAAACATATTGCATAAATAATTGTATAATTTGAAGAACTACATACTGTTCCAAACAATGCTTCATTTATTCGATCTTTATATAAATGTAAGTAATGTTATTAAGAGAAAAGGTGATTTATGAGATTCATGTTGTGAGCATCTATTTCCTTTCATCCATTGTAAAATGTAAAACTGTTGTCTATATACTGTTTCTTGTGAAATGGTCTGTTTTTCCACAATATGTATCTACAACAGGCACCAAAAAGAAAAACTTCAACAGTTCATGTGTAAAACAAGTTAATCAAAATTGAAGAGAAAGAAGCGACCAAATTTGCAGTGTCCTCCTACCAATCTAAACAGTCATATGTCTCACATGTAACTTGCAAAGTAAGGCTAAGAGATGCTTGGCCAAATAGCTTCCTCGTTTCATCCACCAAGTGAGACTCTAATCCGAAGTAAGAATGACCTTTTGTCGCCAAATAAATCGTTAGTTCTTCCAAGTGTATTAACTTTTTGAGCAAAATTCTAACAATTTTAAATTTCATCTTCCTCCTAAATTCCGCCAAACTACCAATTTCATCCATGTTCGTGTCTTTCTTCAATTCCTTTACTTCTTAAGCTTTGATTCCACACACATGAATGGTCTTGAGGTTCAGCATTCTCGACAAACAATCTTCAAGAACTTTCCCACCATCTAATACTCGTTGGAGGTTATCAATGTGGATAATGCGTTCCTGGTAAAGATAGATAATGAATGCTTACCCTAAAGGAAGATAGAAACTACCTTTAATACGAGAGTAGAATATATACCACCGAATTATTGAAATTTACAATAATGGTCTGAAGATAGCAATAAGAAGAAATCAGATATGCCATCCCTTCTAGACGTTCATGATTGTCCATTGTTATTTCCACTTGAACATGCTTAATTGTTGCTGATTTCTTGATGCTATTCTTACACAGCTTGGATAGCCAAAATAATAAAAGTTTAAAAATAATTAAAACTATGTGAGATTCAATACAAGAACACTCATTAGGGGCATTCCACCCACATGATTTCAAGTAGATACAAAGAGTTTTCTTGTGTCAACAAGCAGGAAATATCTTCTAAAACAAATAAGATCATAACATATTTGCCCTCCGACAATGCATGCTATTGCTACTTGAGTAGTTTTTTAATTCATAGCAAGACAAAATCAATACTTGATATTGTTGTATTGCAAAGTGAAAGTCATCACAAAGTAATACAACAATATTTTTGTCCACAGGAAAGGCATTAATAAACCTTTATTTTACTCATCAGCTGAACATTAGAAGTAGCTACATTGTTCTTAATTAATTGCCTTATTTTAGTCTTGTGTTAATAACAGGTAGTTCCCTTACCATGGCTACAACAGTAGCAACAAAGTTCCAAAAGTACTTTAATGAAATCATATGTCTAACCAAGTTCCAAAATAGGATTATGTTTGCACGTCACCCATATAGAGAAAGACCGTGCATTGATAACTTACAAGCGTCAAAGAGAATAAACACGGCGGGAGGAAAAATAACCACTCACGTTTAGAATACAAAAACATGAATTAAATCATGCCAGTCTTCCCAAATTTACCTAAGGACGCCCTTTCAACCTAAAGAAAAGTGACGTTCTCTATTAACAAGCAAAGTGCGTTGACATAAATCCAACGACAGACATTTGCACAACTCATCACAGAATCAATCACTACAAAGCAAGTGTTATAGAATAATACATACCAACAAACTGTAGATGACAACCGCCACATCTATGGCCGTTATCTGCGCCAGCATTAGGTATATGATATGATCAATTTGAATCCTGTGATTTACATTTCATGATCATGGACATTATTGCATGCTTAATTTTTGAAAAATTTGTATGTTGCTAAGAATTAGGAAGATATGAAGTTATATTTAAATTGTTTTCCAAATTGTATAGGTTGTTTATTAGTTGATCATGGTATTAATTGTGGGATTTGAATTGAATAGATTAATATGATATCAACAGTAAGTAATTGAAAACACTTGGTTGAATGATGAATAGAACCACTAGGTGTTCCTTTGTTCGAACATTTGTTGATTAAATCACTTTGATAATTGTTATAGACTTAAACTCTAGACATGTCGAAATGGATAGGGGATAGTAACAGTTACAGTGTAGTCAATATGAATAAGTATATTAGTTATGGTTGGGATGTTGAGTTGCTTGCTCTAGTGTGAGTAACGACACAGAATGATATTGTTTCATGTCTTAATTAATAGTTAGACACAAGCTGTCAGGTTGGGATGTAAGAAGGTAATGAGTGACGTGATTTACATAAATATGATTAGTTCACCGTGAGCTATCCGGTTATGTAATGACCTTAGTTGCTTTATGATGTTACATGTTTTTATTGAATGCTTGTGATTACATGCATCTAATCATTATATTAGTGCATCATATAGATAGAGTGGGTGTTCGCATTTAGCTTTATTGTGTATGTACAAAGTATGAGCTCACCGCCTAGGCGCGTGGCCTCACTTGGAGCTTTTAACAGGTCCGTTTATGACTCACCCCCAATTTATTGCTCTATTCTTTGTGATGCAATTTATTATTTACAAGATGGGTTAAGTGGTGTTTTATTGTATCCCACTTAACTCGACTCATTTAGTTGAATAGTTTTTCGTATTAATAACCTCCAAGGATGAGATCCTTCGAGTCTGATTTCGAAAATAAGATCTACCGCATGTTGCCTTTGGGATTATTATATAAATCCTTTCTTTTATATATATATATATATATATATATACATATATAAATTTTTAGTGAGATAAAAGATGGTAAAACTGACTGATATATTCTATGAACTAGTTCATGTGCCAGTCATAGCGGGCTTAAGATTAGTGAGAGATACCCAGAGAAATGTGAAGGTTTACAAGTACTATTTAATTCATTTCAGAAAGAAAAAACATCCAACAATTCATGTGTAAAACAAGCAAAATAAAATCGGAGACAAAGAATACATCAAATTTGTTGTGTCCACTAGCATTGATGATGTGCGTCCACGGGGAGCACTCGAAGTGTGCCTCCCTCCTCTTGCATGAATCATTCATCGCTTTTGTCCTACACTTTCTCGTGCCATAATTTATACATAAATAATCAATAAAAGAAAATAATAATAATATAAATAATTACAGAAATACACAACTCCTTAACTGCACTAAGAAAAAGGTTAAGTACAACATAAGAAATGTCTCGAGGAGGTGTAATCTAGGAACATATTTTTGAGGGCAAGGTACTTTCTAAATGAAACAGGATAGCTTTTTAGTAAGAATAGAAACAATATTCATGGATGAAAGATGATACTAATTTTTCAATAACATAGAAGTTTCTAACAAAGGAGTTCCTATGAATCTGGGTGAATGCCAATTGCCACTTTTCTTCCCAATCCGATCAGCGATCAGCGGTATACAAAAGATACATGCAAGTTTCCTATAGTGCATAAGTCATTGTAGTTATAGAATAAGAATCTTGCTAATTGCATTTAACACATATATTGAGGTTGTTGTACTTGTATTGTTTGGAGAATTACTTCATTTACATCGCCTAGAAATGCAATTTTAAAGTTTTAAAATCATCAAGAGAAGAAGTGATTTATGAGATTCACGTTGTGAGCATCTGTTTCCTTTCATCCCTAGTAAAATGTGAATCTGTTTAACCTTTCTTGTAAAAGGGACTTGTTTTTTTCACAGTGTATCTACAACAGGCAGCAGAAGCAAACTTCAACAATTTATGTGGAAAACAAGCAAAACAAAATTGGAGACAAAGAAGCCACCAAATTTGTAGTCTCCTCTCCTGCCAAGTTTATCATCAATTCTCCGGCATTGTTGACCAATCTGGATAGTCATATGGCTTGCATGTAACTTGCAAGGTATGCCTTGCAGATGCTTCCTTGATCAACTTCCACATTTCTTCCACCAAGTCACTCTGATTCAAAGTAAGAACAACCCTTTGCGGTCACATAAATCCACATTTCTTCCAAGCGTATTAAATTCTTGAGCAAAATCCTGACAATTTTAAATTTGATCTTCCTACTCATTTCCGCCAAACTGTCAATCTGATTCATGTTAGTATCTTCCATCAAATCCTTTACTTCTGAAGCTTTGATTCCACGCACATTAATGGTCTTGAGGTTCAGCATTCATGATAAACAATCTTCAACAACTTTCCCATCATCTAATACTTGTTGGAATTTCTTGATGGGGATAAAGTGTTCCTAAAAAAGATGGGAAATGAATGCTTACCTCGAGGAAAACATAGATACTACCTTCAATACAAGACTGAAATATATACTACCACATCATTGAAATTTATAACTAAGGTCTGAAGATTGGTATAAGAAGAAATCAGATATGTCATCCCCTCCAGACATTTATGATTGTCCACAGTCATTTCCACTCAAACATGCTTAACTGTTGCTGATTTCTTGATGCCATTCTTACACATAGCCTGGGTAGCCAAAATAATGAAAGTTTAGAAATACTTAAAATTGTGTGAGCTTCAATAGAAAATACACTCATCATGAGCATTCCACCCACAGGATCTCAAGTAGATACAGAGAGTTGTCTTGTGTCAACAAGCATGAAATATTTTCCAAAACAAATAAGATCATAACATATTTGCCCTTCGACAATGAATGCTATTGCTGTTTCTTCATAGCAAGACAAAATCAAAACTTGATACGTGTTGTATTGCAAAGCGAGAGTCAAATATATGAAAATTGTCATCACAAAGTAATACAGCAATAATTTTGTTCTTAGGAAAGGCATTAATAACGCTACATTGTTCATCACAAATATATGAACATTAGAAGCAGCAACATTGTGCTTAACTAATTGCCTTTATTTTTGCCTCGTGTAAATAACAAGTAGTTCACCAAGAGTTTGGGATAAAAATTAAAAAAACATATTTACCAACACTATATATCAATACAAACAGAAAAATTTAGAAGCTCAAGATATAAATTATATGGAACACATTTAAAAATGCAAACAAAAAAAAACTCTACGTGCAGTAAAATTAAAAATTTTAATATATAGAAATTACCTGCATGTGACTCTGACCAATATGAACTTCTTCCACATGACTGACCGCATCCAAAAGAGCCCTTTGCTTGGCTCCATCAGGATGCATATACATTTCGATGGAGATTTTAACAAGAGACGGAGGGTTAAGCACCACATCAAAGTGGTCCATGTCTCGGCATTCCCAAAGTTATAGGCACCTTTGCATAGTTGAACATATTCTTATCAGAGAAGAAAGCTTATAAAGACCACTTAAGTCACATCTCACCAAACTCAACCTCTGAAGCAAAGGGCAGGACTCCATGAGATTGTTAAAATCCAAGAAGCAGTCCTAATGCCCATATTCAATGGTCCGACTTTGCAGAGTTCAATTCTACAAGAGATTGACATTGAAACAAAACGGCCGGCACTGGGTATAAGTTTGGTAAAGTATAAAAAGGAGTTTTGATGTTGAATGCTAGCATCTTCACACGACACTAAACTGCCCGGACAAGTATGAATCCAGCTTATCATGACTGCCTGTAGGGTTGCAGTTGAAGTGAAGACAGAACTTATTTTTCGTTATTGAAGGGTCCAAATTTCCAAGAACGTTGTCAAAAGCAAGAAGTTCTCTTCTCAGAGAATCTTGTCTAGTTTTTTGGGAACTGTAGTTGATATTATGAATTTGCTTCCACAAATTTCTCCAACTTTTGTTGAGTATACTAGTTCGAACGGCTTCTTTTGTTGGCAGGAGGCGAATAATTTCAATGAGGAGATCGTTAGGCAATTGGCTCAAGAGATCAATATTTGATGGACTAGATTCCCTGTGCCGTTCTCTGTTGCTGATCTGTTTACTTGCTTCCCATACCATGGCTGCCAATGAAGCATCCAATGCAGAAGGAAGAGTGTCGTTACAGCATTAGCAACAACGTTCCAAAAGAGGACTAGATTTGCATGTCAGTTGTCCAAAATTACTTTAATGATATCATGTGTTTAACAAAGTTCCAAAATAGGATTAGATTTGCACATCACCCATCACCCATATAGAGAAAGTCCATGCATTGTTAACTTCCAAGCATCATAGAGAATAAACACGGGGTGAGGGAAAATAATAGACAACATAAGCATATAGAATGAGAAAATTACCACTCACGGTTAGAATACAAAAACATGAATTAAATCATGCCAGTCTCCTTTCAACCTGAAGAAAAGTGACGCAGTCTATTAACAAGCAAAGTGAGGTGACATAATTCCAACGAACAGGCATTTGCAGAACTCAACACAGCATCAATCACAACAACGATAGTGTTAAAGAATAACACACACTAACAAATGCCGGCAAATTAAGAGTAAAACCAACTCCATTCTTCGTCCATGTAATTAACGTTATAGAATTAGACAATCACACACTCTCATTCATTAAGAGGGTAAAAGACCCAATCTTGATGATCAAGAGACACGCAACATATTCAGCGCATCGTGAATCTTTTCAATTCATACACAACCTCACACCGGGATAAACTCATCTACTGAAATCATTGACGTCTTTGAAATCTTTGAACAATACTTCTTGAACTCACCATTAATCAATCAATGGCTCTCATTCAATACGTGGTAACGAAGGACATATACCAAGAAATGCAGACAGGAGAAGTCCCACCAACATTGCACTTCGCTCACACAAACAGCTTGATGATGAACAACACCATTCTTTGTGAGAGGAAAACAGAACAAGAAGAAGAAGAAGATGAAGTACCACAGTCCTCGGCCGCTTGCCGGAGAAGATGGTTGGAGAGTGGCCGCCGAAGAAGAACATGAAAAAGGTCGTTTCATGTTCCCGCTCTTTTATTTTCTTGGGTGGGTTCGAATGGCCAATTTATAGTAATGACAAACTGAAAAGCCCATCCCTAAAAGTCCAATAAATAGTAGCGAAATCTGAAAAGCCTATCTTTAAAGCCCAATTTATAGTAATGGTAATTTGATCCTTAAAAGGCCAATTTATTGCATACACATGAACATTATCGATTATGGCTCAACCTACTTAAAAATCTTGCCATACATTGATTTAAAATTTTGTCCAAACAATGGGTGTTATTAATCAAGTCTATAATTTAGGTTTGTTAATTAGATTTTAACATGAGAAATCTTGAGTCCGATCAGGAACAGATAACTTAGCCATCGATGACATTATAACTTT
>JAURVB010012159.1:0-16578 GCA_033002965.1 Piper betle | reverse complement strand
AACTATAGATGACAACCGCCACATCTATGGCCGTTATCTGCGCCAGCATTAGGTATATGATATGATCAATTTGAATCCTGTGATTTACATTTCATGATCATGGACATTATTGCATGCTTAATTTTTGAAAAATTTGTATGTTGCTAAGAATTAGGAAGATATGAAGTTATATTTAAATTGTTTTCCAAATTGTATAGGTTGTTTATTAGTTGATCATGGTATTAATTGTGGGATTTGAATTGAATAGATTAATATGATATCAACAGTAAGTAATTGAAAACACTTGGTTGAATGATGAATAGAACCACTAGGTGTTCCTTTGTTCGAACATTTGTTGATTAAATCACTTTGATAATTGTTATAGACTTAAACTCTAGACATGTCGAAATGGATAGGGGATAGTAACAGTTACAGTGTAGTCAATATGAATAAGTATATTAGTTATGGTTGGGATGTTGAGTTGCTTGCTCTAGTGTGAGTAACGACACAGAATGATATTGTTTCATGTCTTAATTAATAGTTAGACACAAGCTGTCAGGTTGGGATGTAAGAAGGTAATGAGTGACGTGATTTACATAAATATGATTAGTTCACCGTGAGCTATCCGGTTATGTAATGACCTTAGTTGCTTTATGATGTTACATGTTTTTATTGAATGCTTGTGATTACATGCATCTAATCATTATATTAGTGCATCATATAGATAGAGTGGGTGTTCGCATTTAGCTTTATTGTGTATGTACAAAGTATGAGCTCACCGCCTAGGCGCGTGGCCTCACTTGGAGCTTTTAACAGGTCCGTTTATGACTCACCCCCAATTTATTGCTCTATTCTTTGTGATGCAATTTATTATTTACAAGATGGGTTAAGTGGTGTTTTATTGTATCCCACTTAACTCGACTCATTTAGTTGAATAGTTTTTCGTATTAATAACCTCCAAGGATGAGATCCTTCGAGTCTGATTTCGAAAATAAGATCTACCGCATGTTGCCTTTGGGATTATTATATAAATCCTTTCTTTTATATATATATATATATATATATATACATATATAAATTTTTAGTGAGATAAAAGATGGTAAAACTGACTGATATATTCTATGAACTAGTTCATGTGCCAGTCATAGCGGGCTTAAGATTAGTGAGAGATACCCAGAGAAATGTGAAGGTTTACAAGTACTATTTAATTCATTTCAGAAAGAAAAAACATCCAACAATTCATGTGTAAAACAAGCAAAATAAAATCGGAGACAAAGAATACATCAAATTTGTTGTGTCCACTAGCATTGATGATGTGCGTCCACGGGGAGCACTCGAAGTGTGCCTCCCTCCTCTTGCATGAATCATTCATCGCTTTTGTCCTACACTTTCTCGTGCCATAATTTATACATAAATAATCAATAAAAGAAAATAATAATAATATAAATAATTACAGAAATACACAACTCCTTAACTGCACTAAGAAAAAGGTTAAGTACAACATAAGAAATGTCTCGAGGAGGTGTAATCTAGGAACATATTTTTGAGGGCAAGGTACTTTCTAAATGAAACAGGATAGCTTTTTAGTAAGAATAGAAACAATATTCATGGATGAAAGATGATACTAATTTTTCAATAACATAGAAGTTTCTAACAAAGGAGTTCCTATGAATCTGGGTGAATGCCAATTGCCACTTTTCTTCCCAATCCGATCAGCGATCAGCGGTATACAAAAGATACATGCAAGTTTCCTATAGTGCATAAGTCATTGTAGTTATAGAATAAGAATCTTGCTAATTGCATTTAACACATATATTGAGGTTGTTGTACTTGTATTGTTTGGAGAATTACTTCATTTACATCGCCTAGAAATGCAATTTTAAAGTTTTAAAATCATCAAGAGAAGAAGTGATTTATGAGATTCACGTTGTGAGCATCTGTTTCCTTTCATCCCTAGTAAAATGTGAATCTGTTTAACCTTTCTTGTAAAAGGGACTTGTTTTTTTCACAGTGTATCTACAACAGGCAGCAGAAGCAAACTTCAACAATTTATGTGGAAAACAAGCAAAACAAAATTGGAGACAAAGAAGCCACCAAATTTGTAGTCTCCTCTCCTGCCAAGTTTATCATCAATTCTCCGGCATTGTTGACCAATCTGGATAGTCATATGGCTTGCATGTAACTTGCAAGGTATGCCTTGCAGATGCTTCCTTGATCAACTTCCACATTTCTTCCACCAAGTCACTCTGATTCAAAGTAAGAACAACCCTTTGCGGTCACATAAATCCACATTTCTTCCAAGCGTATTAAATTCTTGAGCAAAATCCTGACAATTTTAAATTTGATCTTCCTACTCATTTCCGCCAAACTGTCAATCTGATTCATGTTAGTATCTTCCATCAAATCCTTTACTTCTGAAGCTTTGATTCCACGCACATTAATGGTCTTGAGGTTCAGCATTCATGATAAACAATCTTCAACAACTTTCCCATCATCTAATACTTGTTGGAATTTCTTGATGGGGATAAAGTGTTCCTAAAAAAGATGGGAAATGAATGCTTACCTCGAGGAAAACATAGATACTACCTTCAATACAAGACTGAAATATATACTACCACATCATTGAAATTTATAACTAAGGTCTGAAGATTGGTATAAGAAGAAATCAGATATGTCATCCCCTCCAGACATTTATGATTGTCCACAGTCATTTCCACTCAAACATGCTTAACTGTTGCTGATTTCTTGATGCCATTCTTACACATAGCCTGGGTAGCCAAAATAATGAAAGTTTAGAAATACTTAAAATTGTGTGAGCTTCAATAGAAAATACACTCATCATGAGCATTCCACCCACAGGATCTCAAGTAGATACAGAGAGTTGTCTTGTGTCAACAAGCATGAAATATTTTCCAAAACAAATAAGATCATAACATATTTGCCCTTCGACAATGAATGCTATTGCTGTTTCTTCATAGCAAGACAAAATCAAAACTTGATACGTGTTGTATTGCAAAGCGAGAGTCAAATATATGAAAATTGTCATCACAAAGTAATACAGCAATAATTTTGTTCTTAGGAAAGGCATTAATAACGCTACATTGTTCATCACAAATATATGAACATTAGAAGCAGCAACATTGTGCTTAACTAATTGCCTTTATTTTTGCCTCGTGTAAATAACAAGTAGTTCACCAAGAGTTTGGGATAAAAATTAAAAAAACATATTTACCAACACTATATATCAATACAAACAGAAAAATTTAGAAGCTCAAGATATAAATTATATGGAACACATTTAAAAATGCAAACAAAAAAAAACTCTACGTGCAGTAAAATTAAAAATTTTAATATATAGAAATTACCTGCATGTGACTCTGACCAATATGAACTTCTTCCACATGACTGACCGCATCCAAAAGAGCCCTTTGCTTGGCTCCATCAGGATGCATATACATTTCGATGGAGATTTTAACAAGAGACGGAGGGTTAAGCACCACATCAAAGTGGTCCATGTCTCGGCATTCCCAAAGTTATAGGCACCTTTGCATAGTTGAACATATTCTTATCAGAGAAGAAAGCTTATAAAGACCACTTAAGTCACATCTCACCAAACTCAACCTCTGAAGCAAAGGGCAGGACTCCATGAGATTGTTAAAATCCAAGAAGCAGTCCTAATGCCCATATTCAATGGTCCGACTTTGCCCGAGTTCAATTCTACAAGAGATTGACATTGAAACAAAACGGCCGGCACTGGGTATAAGTTTGGTAAAGTATAAAAAGGAGTTTTGATGTTGAATGCTAGCATCTTCACACGACACTAAACTGCCCGGACAAGTATGAATCCAGCTTATCATGACTGCCTGTAGGGTTGCAGTTGAAGTGAAGACAGAACTTATTTTTCGTTATTGAAGGGTCCAAATTTCCAAGAACGTTGTCAAAAGCAAGAAGTTCTCTTCTCAGAGAATCTTGTCTAGTTTTTTGGGAACTGTAGTTGATATTATGAATTTGCTTCCACAAATTTCTCCAACTTTTGTTGAGTATACTAGTTCGAACGGCTTCTTTTGTTGGCAGGAGGCGAATAATTTCAATGAGGAGATCGTCAGGCAATTGGCTCAAGAGATCAATATTTGATGGACTAGATTCCCTGTGCCGTTCTCTGTTGCTGATCTGTTTACTTGCTTCCCATACCATGGCTGCCAATGAAGCATCCAATGCAAAAGGAAGAGTGTCGTTACAGCATTAGCAACAAAGTTCCAAAAGAGGACTAGATTTGCATGTCAGTTGTCCAAAATTACTTTAATGATATCATATGTTTAACAAAGTTCCAAAATAGGATTAGATTTGCACATCACCCATCACCCATATAGAGAAAGTCCATGCATTGTTAACTTCCAAGCATCATAGAGAATAAACACGGGGTGAGGGAAAATAATAGACAACATACGCATATAGAATGAGAAAATTACCACTCACGTTTAGAATACAAAAACATGAATTAAATCATGCCAGTCTCCTTTCAACCTGAAGAAAAGTGACGCAGTCTATTAACAAGCAAAGTGAGGTGACATAAATCCAACGAACAGGCATTTGCAGAACTCAACACAGCATCAATCACAACAACGATAGTGTTAAAGAATAACACATACTAACAAATGCCGGCAAATTAAGAGTAAAACCAACTCCATTCTTCGTCCATGTAATTAACGTTATAGAATTAGACAATCACACACTCTCATTCATTAAGAGGGTAAAAGACCCAATCTTGATGATCAAGAGACACGCAACATATTCAGCGCATCGTGAATCTTTTCAATTCATACACAACCTCACACCGGGATAAACTCATCTACTGAAATCATTGACGTCTTTGAAATCTTTGAACAATACTTCTTGAACTCACCATTAATCAATCAATGGCACTCATTCAATACGTGGTAACGAAGGACATATACCAAGAAATGCAGACAGGAGAAGTCCCACCAACATTGCACTTCGCTCACACAAACAGCTTGATGATGAACAACACCATTCTTCGTGAGAGGAAAAGAGAACAAGAAGAAGAAGAAGATGAAGTACCACAGTCCTCGGCCGCTTGCCGGAGAAGATGGTTGGAGAGTGGCCGCCGAAGAAGAACATGAAAAAGGTCGTTTCATGTTCCCGCTCTTTTTTTCTTGGGTGGGTTCGAATGGCCAATTTATAGTAATGACAAACTGAAAAGCCCATCCCTAAAAGTCCAATAAATAGTAGCGAAATCTGAAAAGCCCATCCTTAAAGCCCAATTTATAGTAATGGTAATTTGATCCTTAAAAGGCCAATTTATTGCATGCACATGAACATTATCGATTATGGCTCAACCTACTTAAAAACTTGCCATACATTGATTTAAAATTTTGTCCAAACAATGGGTGTTATTAATCAAGTCTATAATTTAGGGGTGTTAATTAGATTTTAACATGAGAAATCTTGATCCGATCAGGAACAGATAACTTAGCCATCGATGACATTATAACTTTTTGGTAGGTGCATGCAATACCAATCATTGATGATTATCTAATCAGTGGTTGGTATTACTTGCGTCCCCATCAGCACGCAATACCCGCGTTACATCGTGCTAAAATTTTTTTCACTTTTTCAAGCATCGAAATGCAAATTGACAGCGTTAATCACAAAAATTACCTTAGATTGTGTACCCCCGTACAGAGTGGCACACAATTTTTGCATCTTTCTCTTCCAAATTGACAACAGTTCATTGTTTCTTTGTTATTACTCAAACAACAAGTGATTCTTGGGTATGGAAGCAGTTATTGCAAGTATGAGATGAATTTACAGGTGCTTTTGCTAGAACAAGTGACGGAATTATATGGAGGAACAATTCATCAGGCATATTAAAAATTTTGGTCATGGAGCAAACGCATCTTGGTACAAGTAGGTTTGGGGAAAAGGGATTATCCCAAGACATGCTTTTATCTTGTGGGCGCTTATGCAGGATATACTCAATACTAAAAACCATTTCTATCAATGGGGTGTCATAACTAATGATCAATGTGTGCTTTGTGGAAGAGATCTGAAAAGAAAGAACATCTTCTTTTCCAATGTAATTATACAAAAGAAGTATGAAGACGAATTCTTGGAAGGATGAAATTAAGGAGTAAGTATGATTCATGGGAAAGGACATTGGAATGGTTTCAAAAGATTAGTACTCGAAAGAATTTGACAAGTCAAATGAGGAGAGCTATCTTTGGTACAACTATTTATCATATTTGGACCGAAAGAAATTCATGAATATTTAGCCAGGAGAATATTTACCCAGAAATATTATCCAAGAGGATCTTTAATGATCAAATACTCAACTTTTCTTATCGATTTATTGTTTTGTAATTGTGAGATTTGTCTTCTATTTCATAGTTGCTTGATGTATTCTGCTAAAATTCCCAAACCTTTGCTTTCTTTCGTTGTTTGGAATCAAATTGCTCACATTTAAAAAAAAAAGAGAAAAAAACCCTAAACCTTGCTCTTTGATATTTGTATAGTAACTAGATGACCTTGGTATTAAATTCTATTTTGTATGTTTACCAACCTTGGCTTCATTTTGTGCTGCTATGATTTTAGGAACATCGGTTTACCTCCATCCATAATAAAATGTTAAATTGATTTCTATAAAGTGTTTCTAATGAAGAATCCTTTTTCTATTCACAATGTGTGTAGGCAACAAGCATTACAAAGAATTACAATAGTAAATGTGCCAAACAAGCAAAATAAAAATCGGAAAAAACAAGCCACCTAATGGGCATGGGTATAAGTTTGAAAATTAACACATGTTTACCTCTAAACATTTCTAAATATAGAATAGCTTTTTCTCTACTTTGTAGAGAAGACAGAGAAAAGTACCACTTTTTTCTGCTCCATTTTTTTTGAAACGAGGAAAACCACTTTTTTTATAGTGATTATTAATTAGGGGAATCTGAAACATGTGAAATGAATGTTTACAATAACAAAAAAATAGAAACTACCTTCCACAAATGATCGAAATATATGGCACCGTATCACACTTTGAATTATATAACCAAGGTTTTAAGATTGGCATAAGAAGAAATTAGATTTGCAATCCCTTCCAGATGTTTACGATTGTTCACTGATACTTTCATTTGAACATGCTTAATACTTGCGGAATCACTGATGCCTTTCATAAACAGGGCCTATGTAGTCAATTAAACAAATGTGTAAATGTACCTAAAACTGGATGAGCTTCAATAGAAAAACTATACACCATGAATATTCCACACACAAGATTTCAAATAGATACAAAGAGTTGATTTGTGCCAACAAGTAGGAAATATCATTCTAAAAAAAAGATATTGTATTTATCCCTTGGCAATACATGCCATATGAAAAGTTTTCTTAGCAGCTAAATAAAATCTATTCTCGCTATCTGTTACTATTGTATTGCAAAGTACATAAAAATCAAATGTATTAGTACTGCACTTAAAAAATAATACTACACTATTCTTGTTCATAGACAAATAATATTTAACACATTATTTTACTCATTATCTGAACAATAAAAGTAGTTACATTATGCTTTGCTTGTTGCTTTTCCATGTTAATGCAATCAAAAGTTAAATATATTTTCTGACTATCATTTCTTTGGAGATTGGTTTTCTCGATTTTCAGAATAATTTATGGAAACAATGGCGTTGGAGTGGTGTCTAGGCAGCTCTATTCCGGGCTTACGAGCCTATAGATAGTAGAAGACAAGATGGGTTGCACTGTAGAGTTGAATTGAATGATAAAAACATATCCCATTAGTAATTGTATAGTTTGAAAAACTACATCCTGTTCCAAATCATGCTTCATTTATTCCATCTTGATATAAATGTATGCAATGTTATTAAGAGAAAAGGCGATTTATAAGATTCAAGTTGTGAGCATCTATTTCCTTTCATCCCTTGTAAACTGTGAAATTGTTGTTTATATACTGTTTCTTGTGAAATGATCTGTTTTTCACAATATGTATCTACAACAGGCACCAGAAAGAAAAAAACTTCAATAGTTCATGTGTAAAACAAGCAAAACAAAATTGGAGAGAAAGAAGCCACCATATTTGTAGTGTCCTCCTACCAATCTGAACAATCATATGGCTCGCATATAACTTGCAAAGTAGGGTTGGGAGATGCTTGCCCGAATAGCTTCCTCGTTTCGTCCACCAAGCAAGACTCTGATCTAAAGTAAGAACGGCCCTTTGTCACTAAATAAATCGTCAGTTCTTCCGAGTATATTAACTTTTTGTGCAAAATTCTGACAATTTTAAATTTCAACTTCCTCCTAAATTCCGCCAAACTACCAATTTGATCCATGTTCATATCTTTCCCCAATTCCTTTACTTCTGAAGCTTTGATTCCACACACATGAATGGTCTTGAGGTTTAGCATTCTTGACAAACAATCTTCAAGAACTTTCCCACCATCTAATACTCGTTGGAAGTTATCAATGTGGATAATAAGTTCCTGAAAAAGATAGAAAATAAATGCTTTCCCTGAAGGAAAGGTAGAAACTACCTTCAATACAAGACTAGAATATATACCACCATATCATTGAAATTTACAACCAAGGTGTGAAGATCGCAATAAGAAGAAATCAGACATGTCATCCCTTCCAGATGTTTATGATTGTCCATTATTATTTCCACTTGAACATGCTTAATTGTTGCTGATTTTTTGATGTCATGCTTACACATAGCCTTAATAGCCAAAATAATGAAAGTTTAGAAATACTTAAAACTGTTTGAGATTTAATAGAAAAAAAACTCATCATGAGCATTCCACCCACAGGATTTCAAGTAGCTACACAAAGTTGTCTTGTGTCAACAAGCAGGAAATATCTTCCAAAACAAATAAGATCATAACATATTTGCCCTCCAACAATGCATGCTATTGCTATTTGAGTAGTTTTTTTCTTCATAGCAAGACAAAATCAATACTTGATATTGTTGTATTGCAAAGTGAAAGTCAAATATATGAATATTGTCATCACAAAGTAATACAGCAAAATTTTAGTTCACAGGAAAGGCATTAATAATGCTTTATTGTACTCATCAACTGAATGTTAGAAGTAGCTACATTGTTCTTAACTAATTGCCTTTATTTTTGTCTTGTGTTAATAACAAGTAGTCCACCAAATGTTTGGAATAAAAATTTTAAAAAGCATATTTACCAACACTATATATCAATGCAAACAGAAAAATTTAGAAGCTCAAGATATAAATTATAAGGAACACATTTTAACAAGAGACAGAAGGTTTTAGGCACCTTAGCATAGTTGAACATATTCTTATCAAAGGAGAAAGCATATAATGACCACTAAACTCACATCTGACCAAACTCAACCTCTCAAGCAAAGGGCAAGACACCATGAGATTGTTAAAATCCATGATATTCAATTGTTCGACGGTGAGGTAAAAACCTTTCAGCAAAGGCCAAGAAGGAGTCCTAATGTGCATATTCAATGGCGCGATGTTGCGGAGTTCCAATTCTACAAGAGATTGACATTGAAACAAAACGGCCGTCACTGGGTACAACTTTCGTAACGTATAAAGAGGGGTTTTGATATCCAACGCTGGCATCTTCACACGAAGCGTAACTGCCCAAGACAAGTATGAATCCATTTTACCATGACTGCCTGTAGGGTTGCAGTTGAAGTAAAGACAAAACTTATTTTTCGTTATTGAGGGGTCCAAATGTCCAAGAACGTTGTCAAAAACACGAAGTTCTTTTCTCAGGGAATCTTGTCTAGTTTTTTGGGAACTGAAGTTGATATTATGAATTTGCTGCCACAAATTTCTCCAACTTTTGTTGAGTACACTAGTTCGAACAACTTCATTTGTTGGCAGGAGGCGAATAATCTCAATGAGGAGAATAATCTCAATGAGGAGATCGTCGGGCAATTGGCTCAAGAGATCAATATTTGATGGACTAGATTCCCCGTGCAGTTCTCTGTTGATGATCTGTTTTCTTGCCGTTAGTTGTCCAAAATTCCTTTAATAGGATTAGATTTGAACGTCACCCATTACCCATATAGAGAAAGCCCATGCATTGTTAACTTCCAAGCGTCATAGAGAATAAACACGGGGGAAGGGTAAATAATAGACCACATACGCATATAAAATGATAAAACTGTCACTCACATTTAGAATACAAAAACATGAATTAAATCATGCCAGCTCCATTCAACCAGGATTAGATTTGCCCATCACCCATCACCCATCACCCATCACCCATCACCCACACCCATAGAGAAAGCCCATGCATTGTTAACTTCCAAGCGTCATAGAGAATAAACACGGGAGAGGGAAAATAATAGACCACATACGTTTAGAATACAAAAACATAAATTAAATCATGCCAATCTCCTTTCAACCTCAAGAAAAGTGACGCGCTCTATTAACAAGCAAAGTGTGTTGACATAAATCCAACGACAGACATTTGCACAACTCATCACAGAATTAATCACTACAACGCAAGTCTATTAACAAGCAAATTACCACTCACATTTAGAATACAAAAACATGAATTAAATCATGCCAGTCTCCATTCAACCTTAAGAAAAGTGACGCCGTCTATTAACAAGCGAAGTGCGTTGACATAAATCCAACGAACAGGCATTTGAAGAACTCAACACAACATCAATCACAGCAGCGATAGTGTTAAAGAATAACACATACCAACGAACAGGCATTCTTCATCCATGTAATTAACGTGTTTAAATCAGACAATCACACACTCTCATTCAGTAAGAGGGTAAAAGACCCAATTTTGATGATCAAGAAACACACAACATATTCAGCGCATCATAAATCTTTTCAATTCGTACACAACCTCACACTGGAGTAAACTCATCTACTGAAATCATTGCAGTCTTCTAAGTCCTTAAACAATTCTTCTTGAACTCATCATCAATCAATCAATGGCACTCATTCAAGTAGTAACGAAGAACATATACCAAGAAATGCAGATAGGGGAAGTCCCACAAACATCACACTTTGCTCACACAAACAGCTTAACGATGAACAACATTGTTAGATTTATTACTCTTATTATGGGCATGTTATTTTGTTATTTTTTCAGTTAATCAATCTGCTTCTATGATATCTGCCCATATCAATTCAGTTCAAATTCAAAGTCAATTCTTACACAATTCAGTCAATTCAAAGTCAGTTATAACTGTCAAAGAGACAAATAGACTCTTAATGAACTCATTTTTTATTGTGTGCAAGAAGAAGAAAGATTGAAACAAGAACAGGTTGAGAGTGCTTATTTAGCTAGTACCTATCAGGACAAAAATAAGAAAAGAAAAAGGGCTATGGATGCTGATAATAAGTCTCACAAACAATAGCAAAAGAAAAAAATCAGGCTTCTTGCAGTTTCATTTATGGTAAACCTGGACATATGAAGAAGGAATGTGCTAAGTATCACGTATGGTGTGTAAATAAAGGTCCATTTCTTAATTTAGTTTGTTCTGAGGTTAATTTAGCTTCAATACCCATACACACTTGGTGGCTAGATTCGGGTGCTACTACTCATATAAGTGTGTCAATGCAGGGATGCCTGAGTTGCCAAAAGTTAAATGATGCTGAAAGATTCATCTATGTGGGTAATGACAAATCAGTTATAATTGAAGCAATAAGGATTTTTAGATTATTATTAAAGACATGATATTATTTGGATTTAAAAAAGACATATATAGTATCGTCTTTTAGACGGAATTCGGTTTCTATATCTATATTAAACAAATCTAGTTACTCTTGTTCATTTAGAAATAATAAGTTTAGTCTTTTCTTAAAATCAAAGATTATTGGTACATGTTTCTTGTCTTTTTATAATAATCTGTATTTACTTGATACTATTGTATCTTTTAATGAAACTTTGTATGTGGGTTTAAGTGGTATAAAAAGAAAATTAACCAATGAGAATTCTGCTTTATTATGACACAAACGTTTATGACACATTTCTAAACACAGAATTAAACGACTTATGTCAAATGAAATTCTTGATTCTCTCAATTTATTAGATTTTCAAGTCTGTATTGAGTGGATTAAGGGAAAACAAACAAATATAAGGAGACTATGTGCCAATAAATCTTCAAGCATCTTAGAACTAATAGATATAGACATTTGTGGGTCATTCACTACGGCTTCTTGGAATGGTCAATAATATTTTATTATGTTCATAGATGATTATTCTCATTATAGTTACCTTTATCTCATTCATGAAAAGTCTCAAGCATTGGACATATTTAAGGCATATAAGGCTCAAGTTGAGAACCAACTTGACAAAACTATTAAAGCTAGATCTGATCGTAGTGGTGAATACTATGGTAGATATGATGGATCAGGTATACAACGTCCAGAACCATTTGCCAAATTCCTAGAAGAGTGCAGAATCGTCCCACAATACATAATGCCAGGTACTCCTAGCATGAATGGTATTGCTGAAAGACGAAATCGAATATTAAAGGACATGGTAAGAAGTATGATTGCTCATACTACTTTACCTGATTTACTTTGGGGTGAGGCACTAAAGACGGTAGTATATCTTCTTAATAGAATACGAACAAAGGCAACTGTTAAGACCCCTTATGAATTATGGACCGGAAAGAAACCCGGTATTATCTATTTACGCATTTGGGGCTATCCAACTGAGGCAAGGCCTTATAGGCCAAATGAAAAGAAACCGGACTCAAGAACAGTTAACAGTTATTTTGTTGGGTATTCTGAACGGTCTAGAGGATATAAGTTTTATGATCCCACAATAAGGTCATTCTTTCAGACGGGTAATGCCCAGTTCTTTGAGGATATTGAGTTTGGAAGGGGAAATGAGGTTAGACACTTTGTCTTTGAGGAAGAATCTGTTTCCTTCCCATGATTATTCTTGACAATAATCAGGATCAAGGTCATATTCCTGATGTTGTTTAAGAAACAATACCAGAATTACAAGGCAATGTCGAGAATCTCCCTAATAAAGTTATCCATGAAGAGCAAACTCAACAACCTCAAGAGCAAATGTCATTAAGGAGATCCACAAGAGAAATGAGAAATGCAATTTCAGATGATTATATCATCTTTCTCAAAGAACATGAGGATAACATTAGAATGATGGAAGATGATCCAATCACTTTTCATCAAACCATAATGAGTTCTAATTCTCAAAAGTAGATTGATGCTATGAATGAAGAGATAAAGTCCATGAAAGCTAATGACGTTTGGAATCTTGTTCCATTGTCTGAAGGTGCGAAACCTGTTAGTTGTAAATGAATATTTTAAACCAAAAGGGATTAGAAAGGTAATGTAGAAAGATATAAGACTCGTTTTATTGTAAATGGCTTTACTCAAAAGGAAGGCATCGATTATAATGAGATTTTCTCTCCAGTTTCATCGAAAGACTCATTCAGAATAATTATAGTATTAGTGGCACATTTTGATCTTGAGTTACATCAGATGGATGTAAAGACTACATTTCTAAATGGAGACATTAAAGAAACAATTTATATGATGCAACCAGAAAACTTTGTATTGGGAGATTCAAAGAATATAGTTTGCAAATTAAAGAAATACATTTATAGACTTAAACAGGCTTTCCATCATTGGTATCACAAATTTCATCAAGTGATTCTCTCGTTTGGTTTTGAGATGAATGTTATTGATGATTGTATATACCATAAGTTTAGTGGGAGTAAGTATATTTTTCTCGTTTTATATGTTGATGATATATTGCTTGCCAGTAATGATATATATTTTTTGCACGAAACCAAGAGATTTTTATCAAAGAAATTTGAAATGAAAGATCTTGAAAATGCGTCTTTTGTATTAGGAATTCAAATACATCGAGATCGCGATCAATGTATACTTGGATTATTACAAAAGACCTATATAGAAAAATTGCTTAAAAGATTTGGCATGCAAAATTATAAGCCAAGAGATACCCCTATTTCTAAAGGAGACAATTCAGTCTTAATTAATGCCCTAAAAATCATATAGAAGGAAAGGAGACAATTCAATCTTAATTAATGCCCTAAAAATCATATAGAAGGAAAGGAAATGCAAAAGATCCCCCATGCTTCAGCAGTGGAAAATCTTATGTATGCTCAAGTATGTACGCGTCCAGATATTGCTTATATTGTTGGAATGTTGGGCAGATATTTAAGTAATCTGGGATTGGATCATTAGATAGCAGCCAAAAAAGTCATGAGATATCTTCAAAAAACAAAACATGACATGCTTACATATCGAAAGTCAGATCAACTTAAGATCATTGGGCATTCTGATTCTGACTTTGCTGGATGCCAAGATAGTCGTCGATCCACTTCTGGCTATGTTTATCTGCTTGCTGGAGGAGCTATTTCTTGGAGGAGTGATAAGCAGACACTCATAGCTTCTTCCACTATGGCAGCTAAATTCATAGCTTGTTATGAAGCATCCAATCATGGAATATGGTTGTGGAATTTTGTCACAAGGCTGCACATTATTGATAATATTAAAAGACCACTTAAGATATTTTGTGACAATCAATCTATAGTATTATATTCAAATAACAATGGGAGCTCATTTAAATCAAAACATTTAGAGATCAAGTTCCTTATTGTGAAAGAAAGAGTTGAGAGTGGTAAAGTCTCTATAGAGCATATTGAGACAAACTCTATGGTTGCGGATCCGCTTACTAAAAGTTTACCACCTAAGGTCTTTCATGAGCATGTTGTTGATATGGGTGTTGTATCATTTGATGATATGCTACTTTAGTGGGAATTTGTATTTGGTTTAAGGTTCACTCTGTTTTGGTATTTTTGGTGATCTCATAAGGTTGGACCAGTTGAAAATAAGCATTTTAGATCAAATTACATGTAATTTTCATGCTACACATCCATACTTGATCTATGTCATTTAATTTTGTTGATGTATGTGACCATGAATAGGTTTAGTTACGATAAATATAATGAACATCGCCTTGATCCTATATTGATATTGATTAATGGACGAGATTGTTATTTTGCAATAATGACATATGCTTTGGAGCTCATAAGCTTATACAATTATCTTAATGTATATATTAAGTCTAAGTGGGAGATTATTGGATGTTGGACATAAATATATACATGAATCAGGAATTATGTCATATGTTATTATATAAGGTTGGTCTAAATTAAATTGATCTACTAAAGTGAAAGGTTATGGGCCATAAATTAAGGTGTGGAATTCAATGTGAAAAATGTGGAATTCAATGTGTAGATAACTTTTATATTTCTCTTTTCGTGATGGGTGAAAATAAATTTATGAAATTACAGTTATATAAGGAGTGTTCGTTCTGGTATCTCATTGTCCAGAATTCAGGTTTTGGAAAACTCTTCTTAGATTCAGAAGACCAAAACCTAAGGTGGTCAAGACTCTTGTTTTTCTTATGGCTTCAAGTACGCTTCCGCTATCTAGTTTATTTACTCAATGATTTGATATGAAATCTAATAAAGGCCAACATTATCACCAAAAATATCTTAGATTGTGTACGCCGTACATAGTGGCAAACAGTTTTTACATCTTTCTCTTGTAAATTGACAACAATTCTTTGTTTATTAGATATGACTCGCAAAAAAAAGTTATTGAAGGTTCAAGATGAATTTAAACATGCTTTTGCTAGAACAAGTGATGGAATTATTTGGAAGAGCAATTCATTAGGTATTTTTAAAATTTTTGATGTTTACAATTATATTATTGGTCATGGTGTAAATGTATCTCGGTAGAAGTTGGTTTGGGGAAAGGGATTATACCAAAACATGATTTTATCTTATAGATTGTTATGCAGGATAAACTCAAAACTAAAGATCTTTTGAATCAAAGAGGTGTCATCAATGATGATCAATGCGTGCTTTGTGGAAGAGAATCTAAAATGAAAGAACGTTTTTTTGCATTGTACTCATACAAAAGAAGTATGGAAACTTATTCTTGGAAGGATGATACTACGGAGAAAGTATAATTCATGGCAAAGGTCATTAGAATGGTTTCAAAAGATTACTACTGGGAAGAATTTCATAAGTCAAATGAAGAGAGCTATCATTGGTGTACCTATTTATCATATTTGGACCAACAGAAATTCACAAATATTTAGACATGAGAGTATTTACCCAGAAATATTATCCAAGAGGATCTATAATGATCAAATTTTCAAGTTTAGTTATCAATTTTAGTGTATTATAATTGTGAGATTTGGGTTCTATTTTATAGTTGCTTGATGTATTTTGGGTAATATTACCAAAGCTTTGTATTCTTTTGTTGTTTGGGATCAAATTGTTCATATTTGAAAAAAATAAAAAATAAAAAGAAAACCAAGACCCTAGTCTTTGATATATGTATAATAACTAGAAGAAGTGGTATATCAAATTCTATTTTGTATGTTTACCAATGTTGCCATCATTTTGTGCTGTTGTGATTCTGGGAACATCAGTTTACCTCTATCCATGATAAAATGTGAAACCAATTTTTGTGCACTGTTTCTTAGAAAGATTCTTTTTCTATTTACAATATGTGTATGCAATGAGCATTATAGAGAATTACAATAG
>JAURVB010012157.1:0-14019 GCA_033002965.1 Piper betle | reverse complement strand
ACCGTACCCCCATTGGCCAATGGGTCCATTCTATCGTACCCCTATTGGCCAATGGGTCCATTCCACCGGTAGCCCTTATTGGCCGATGGGTCCATTCCACCGTACCACTTATTATTTTGAGCCGATTGGTCCATTCCACCGTACACCCTATTGGCCGATGGGTCCATTGCACCGTACCACCGTATTAGGTTGAGCCGATGGGTCCATTCCACCGTACCACTGTGATTAGGTTGCGCTGATGGGTCCATTCACACTGTACCACATAGTTAGTTATGGGCATTGCCCACGACCGAATGGTGTCCATTCCACCGTACCCCGCATATTGAGCCGATGGGTCCATTCCACCGTACCACCCTATTAGGTTGAGCCGATGGGTCAATCCATCATGCCCCTTATTGGCCGATGGGTTCATTCCATCGAACCCCCAATTTTGTTGTAGTTCTATTGGCTAATGGGTTAGTCCACCGTGCCACATAAAATATTAGGCCGATGGGTCAGTCCATCGTGCTCCCTATTGGCCGATGGGTTCATTCCATCGTACCCCTATTATGTTGTACTTCTATTGGCTGATGGGTTAGTCCACCGTGCCAAAATATTTGGCCGATGGGTCAGTCCATTGTGCTCATTATTGGCCGATGGGTTCATTCCATCGTACCCCCTATTATGTTGGGCCGAAGGGTCTGTTCGACTGTACCCTCTATTGGCCAATGGGTCCATTCCATCGTACCCCCTATCTGGCCGAGCCCTTATTCGCTGATGGGTCCATTCCACCGTGCCACTATAAAATATTGGGCCGATGGGTCAGTCCATCGTGCCCTCTATTGGCCATTGGGTTCATTCCATCGTACCCCCTATTATGTTGTACTTCTATTGGCTGATGGGTTAGTCCACCGTGCCAAAATATTGGGCCGATGGGTCAGTCCATCATGCCCACTATTGGCCGATGGGTTCATTCCATCGTACCCCCTATTATGTTGGGCCGAAGGGTCCATTCCACCGTACCCCCTATTGGCCAATGGGTCCATTCCATCGTACCCCTATTGGCCGATGGGTCCATTCCACCGTAGCCCTTATTGGCTGATGGGTCCATTCCACCGTACCACTTATTATGTTGAGCCGATGGGTCCATTTCACCGTACCCCCTATTGGTCGATGGGTCCATTCCACCGTACCACTTATTATGTTAAGTCAATGGGTCCATTCCACCGCACCCTGTGATGGGTCCATTCCACCGTACCACTGTATTAGGTTGAGGCGATGGGTCCATTCCACCGTACCCCCTATTGGCTAATGGGTCCATTCCACTGTACCACTGTATTAGGTTGAGCCGATGGGTCCATTCCACCGTACCCCCTATTGGCCGATGGGTCCATTCCACCGTACCACTTATTAGGTTGAGCCGATGGGTCCATTCCACCGTACCCCTATTGGCCGATGTTGATCCGATGGGTCCATTCCATCGTACCCCCTATTGGCCGATATTTATTTATGGATTGTCCGTTCCATTCTGTCATGTCCATTATTAGATTTTGAACAGTGCGGCTATAAAAAGTAGTGTTTCTTGAAGCTAGTCAAACGTGAATTTCATATTTGCCATCTAATTTGCAACCATACAATATCTCAACAACTAAAGACTTATTGCAATTTATACCAAAAAGTTCCAGTTACTTAGCAAGGTATTTCTAATGAATTTATGCGTTGCAACCATGCATGTAAGAGTTCTAATGGAAAAGAAACTAAAAAGAAGTATGAAATACTTACACCACAATGGAAAGGCACTGGAGAGGAGGCAAGAAGGAGTGGACTGCCCTTCCTCCCTAACCCCCTCCTCCTATATATATATGCTTCAACGACTTCCTCAATTAAATTCTCACATCTATTCATGTATAGGTATTCCCTAGGTTCAACGAGTTCCTTTATTAAATTCTCTTACCCCATCATCCGTTCATGAATCAGTATTCTCTAGGTTGGGTTCGTCTTCCCTAATGCTAGAGTTTGGCCTTACGTCTTCTCTAAGGTTAGGGTTTGACTTTACGTTGAACCGTGACCGGTCTACTTGATAACTAACCATATCCATTCATCGAAAATAATATTTCATAATACTTAGGTTCAAGTCTTGAAATAAAAATTTTCACATATTTTCACGGTTCTTACAATCAAATTGGTATGAGGATCTCAAAAACTCTCCAAAATCTCTTATTTATCGCTTCAAAAATGGTTGTGTTGGACCCTTGGCAACTTCTTGGAAGGTTTGTGGAAATTTCCTTGCAATGTTTATGTCAGAAGTGTGATCCGGCATAGTGATGTTTTCCAAGGTAGATGTGGGTCTTTTGTTCCTTGGCCAGCACATGTATTTGGTTAAAGTTTGTTCACAATTCAAATAGTAAGTGTGTGCACATGTTGCTTGGCAGCTTCCTTGCATCATCCTCTTCAAGAAATATATATGGAAAGTCTTCTTCAATCATTATCATCAGAGGAGTGTGTTTCTTTATTGATTTGCAAGGTGGTCATCTAATAGCTCCATGTCATGGACTTGCCCAAGGTAGACTTGATTTTTGGTTTAGGACATGTGCAGGAATATGCAGAGATTTACAAGGAGCTGTAGAACGACCGTGTGTAAATTTGTTCCCCACTTAGGTGTGACACGTCGTTTCGGCTCACCCGTGAACCGACCCGGAAATGTCACCGGCGACCGAACCGTTCGCTAATCTACTAGATTCACTTAAGCCGACCTGGATCTACTCTCGGCATCTCAAGATGGACATGCAAATATGAAATGCATGAATGGGAACGATTGGGTTCTAATGCGGTCCTACATGCATGTTATGACGTACAAGCAAAATAAGACAAAACAATAAATGAGAAACCAAAAGAAAATATATACTACTACGTAAAAACGGACAGAATTTCCCTAAAAGTGCAATAAGGGCCAACCTGTCCACAACAAAGGTATATAATTATTTTATCAAAATACGACAAAACATAACAATCTACTGCGACATTCCATTATTATCTCATTTGTTTTCATCTAAGCCGAGGCTGAACTCAAGGCTCCCTGCTCATTCACATCTATCCGTTCATTTCATAACAAGCAATTCATTAAGACAAAAAAACATTCTAAATATAATTCACATAGCAATAAGACACCATCATTATACATTACACGCGGCAGGTACATGTGTGCGCGGTTCTATGCTGCTCCTCCGTAGTCCCGACAGCTTTCATCCCTCGCATTTCTCACCTACATATATATAGAAAAACCGGCAGTAAAGAGTGTTACCGGCCCGGAAAATAACTAATATCAATCTGGCACAGGAGAGAAAACTCTCCTATTGAATGAAAACCATATACTTCCTCAAGAACTCTCATTAGGGCACATATGGGAGCCGTCGCCCTCGGGTCGACAGCGTCCCCTTTCTTTCACATTCTCATACCTTGGCCATTTCTCTATCACTTCTCGCATCAAATCTCATTCCTTTCCGCCCTCTGCACCTTCCATATTACTCCAGGCCTTGAGTACGAAGGCCGAGCACTCTCAAGCAGTCTCCTTTAGTACCCTTTGAAACCACAAGTCTAGACATGCGCTGCATTGCAGTAGCCGTGAACCTCCACACTTCTCCGGGTTTGAGGAACTCAAAGGTGGAGTTGTTAGGATCCCTCGGGAATGAAATGGACCGCACTCCATTCCAGAGCCCACTATCGACTCACACGTGCCCGCTCGCGTAGCACGGTGGTCGGATTTCCCTCATTCAATCTCTCACTGAAAACACGAAAACTATACATATATATAGGTCTAGGTTGAGATTTATACAATAGGCCTGAAGGCATCATGAGCTGGATCTGAAGTTCGAAAACAAACTCGAGGGATCTCATCCTCGAGGGTTATTAATCCGAAAAATCGTTGGCTAAATGGCCCGAGTTAAGTGGGATCCGATAAAACGCCGCTTAACTCGTCATGTACATGATAAATCAAATATACAATAGAGTAGCGTAAAAACAGAGAACGAGTCCTAAACGGACCTTGTAGAAGCTCCAAACGGGTCCATGCGCCTAGGCAGCGAGCTCCTACACCGTACCTACACAATCAAGCTAAAAACTAACGCCTGCATGATGAATCACACATCCTATAGCATGCACACACATCAACACAATCATGCATCAATCAACACACATCAACCTATATCAATTCTAGCAAGTATACTTAGGCTAGTTTGCATTAGATCATGATCATTACCTAGTTACCCTAATTAGTTTCTTAGCCTCCATTTTTAACACCACTCAATCAAACAAATTTCATATTTTATCCTTAATCAAATCTACATTTATATATATTATTATAACACACAATTCACCAATCCTACCATGCAATTCTAATAATCAATACTTTCAAATAATTAAGTTAAAATAAATTATACCTCGCGTCATCGAAAATCGGCGACGGCTAGGGTTTCTGTTTCGTGGCTCGGAACTCGAATTCGGCACCTAGCGGCGTCCGAAGTCCGATCAGATTGAACTGGGTGCGTTCGGCGGATGATCCGGCAAATTTCCCACAAATCCAATTTTCCGGCGGTTTTCAGCGAGTGTCGGCAGTTTTCTGGTGGATTCCGGTGGTTTTCGAGTGATGATTCGGGACGGGGCAATCAGGGGTCTATCGGCACCAGCTCGACGAGTTTGGTCCAATGGTGGTGTCAAACAGGGTAGCCGAGGCGGCGATGGCTGTCGGCAAAGGCGTTGAAAATGGGCGGCGGCGGCGGTGTGCTCCGATCGGGGCTACGGCCGGCCTCGACGACGGTCGGGATGATGGGGAAACGTCGGCGATGAGGAGAGGGTGAGACTGGTGGTCACAGCGGCGGTGACGGCGACCGAACGGCGGTGGAATCCGGCTTGGAGTGGCAATGGCCAAGGCGGCTTCGTGGCATCGCGGTGGCGCCGGCAGGCGACCGGTTGCCGAGGTGTGTCGGGACGGCACGACGACGGCGAGGGGACGATGGGCGGTTTGTTCCATCAGCGGGGCAGCAGTCGATGGCTGTGGCGGCGACGAACAAAGTGGCCGGCGAGGGTTTTTGGCAGGAAAAGTGTCGGGGAAAGGAGTAAACATGCCCAATGGCAATTTCGTAAATATGTATTAACTTGATTGCTACTCAAGTCAAAATAATAACTAGTTCATAATAAATTCTAAAAAAATCTAGAAAAATATGGGAAAATCCCATAAAATAAAACAAACACAACAACATCCAAATGACATGCTCTATAATTAATAACCCATCCGAATATAATCTAACGCGTCCTAATGCGATATTCGACATAAAACAATTTCTACGATCAAACATATAAAAAGGAAAAATACTGCATACTTTCATATATTCTGATAACTCAATTCTCACCAACTTCTCGACGTTATCATCATATATTCAGGTATACCTGACTCTCATCGCTCATAACTAACAGCTGGCCTCGACTCAGCATGCGGTTAATGAACTAACTCGACTCGAAGCAACAGTCGAACCGACTAGTTCTGTAACGTAAAACCCTGACTCGAGTCACGGGTTTTACAACCTTCCCTCTTTATAAAAATTTCGTCCTCGAAATTTTAGATTAAGGAGGCTTCACTCTGGTAGCTATCTACTAAATGTGAAATCTAAAGTGAGACGCTTGCGTACCTGTCATATTTGTCGCATCTTCTAGTGCTTCTGCAATCGTGGCTGTGTCCATCCCAGCTGTCCACGGTGGTACCGAGGACGGTCCTGCTGGTGGTGTTGTTTGCATTCCGCTCTAATCCAAGGCTTGATGTTCTTGTCCTGTCATGATAGCTACAAGTCCTCTCTACTGCTGTCTCAGTGGCTGTCGGTCTCTGCCTCTCTGGCCTTGACCTTGACCTTGTTGGCCTCTCTACTGTGGTTGTTGCTAGGGAGCTGGGAGTGTAAGTCTCTGTAGAGGTGCTGGGAGTGTCACCTGTTGGGTCTGGCCAGTTGGACAAGTTGCGACTCTATGCCCTGGTTGACCGCATCTATAGCATACGTCTGTGCCTACACTGCACTCTTCAGCTCTATGTCCTCGCTGACCACATCTGCAGCATGCATCTATGCCTGCTCTGCACTCACCTCCATGACGACATCGACAATTCTGACAGAAGGGTGCTATGTAGCCCTGAACTTGGGCATCCATAGCCCTCATGACAATTGGTGCATCTAACCAATGTCTCTGTTGATCTCCTTGCTCTGGCTGATACGTCCTCGAATGTTGGTGCCTCTGGTCAACATCCCAGCGAGGTCTAGCAACTATAACTCGTTCTGCCTCGCCTGTAGCTCTCACAACATCACCGAAAGTAGCGAACTTCCATTCCAAATAGGCCATCCTGATCTCGTGATGGAGGCCTTCATAGAAGCGCTCTATTCTTCTTCCTTCGGTCTGAACCGAATCTGGTACAAATCTCTCTAATGCTCTATACCTTGTCTCATACTGTACCATTGTCATAGGCCCTTGCCTCAACATCTGGAACTCTCGTTCCTTCCTTCTCCTAACATTTGGTGGAAAGTACTTTCCATCGAATTCCACTCTAAATTCCTCCCAAGTGATGTCCTGAGGCTGGCGATGAGCAAATAAAGAATTCTGCACTGAACTCCACCATATCCTCGCTTCATCTTGGAATGCTCCTGTGACGACGCGCACCCTGTGTTCTACGGGGCATGCCATACTATCAAACACTCCTATGGCCGAAGATATCCATAGGAATGCCTCCTCCGCATCCAACTTCCCAAAGAAAGGTCGTCCGCCATTCTTCACGAACCTCTCATATTGCCACAGTTCCAAACTCCTCACGTCTACAGATCTGTTTGATCCCTCTGCTTGCTCATATCGGGGAAACTGTGATCCCGTACCAACTGGTACACTGTCACCTCCAATTGCTCCACTCCCCCTGCGGTCTGCCCGTTACCTGCTATCGCAGGTCCATTGACGTCCTGTATCATCCTTGCCTGAACTGGGGCAACCAGAGGAGCTGTTGTGGGGGTAGCTCCCTGTTGCAGCAGTGGAGGAGGAGGCGGCGGCGGAGGGCCTGTGGGTGCTACTGGCTCTCCTTGTACCTCTTCATCCACGGCTGGTCTCTTCTTTGCTCTAGCCACTGATAGATCTATCTGTTTGACCTCTCTCTTAATTTCCTCCTGATTCTGCTGCATTTGCATCTGAACCTCAACTAGCCTAGCTATCGCGGCGTCCCTTTCCTATCGAATACTCCCACTGCGATGACTGTCGCATCGACTGTCTCGGCGATGGCTCTCCGTACGAATACTAGCTGATACTGGTACACTCGTCTCTGCTGGTGGCATGATGGTTCTAGGTCGACTGGAAGCTGTGTCACTGTGACCATGGTCGGGACTATCCTGTCTGACTACTTGAGGCGATGGGGTCCTGATCTGCATTTGACGGGTCTATGTTACCATCCTGCAAGCAGTTCCTGCTCTAGTCTACTCACCTGTCCCACTACTGATTTGTAAGGAAATGTACAATCAAAAACATTAAAACAGAAAAATACCTATCGGAACAGCTCAGAGCAGCTTCGGCACACATGTAACCTGTAATGCGTCTACCATCTTAATCAACCAAGGGTTAGCTTTGATACCACTATTGTATCATAGAACATATGCCAAGAGTTAGCTCTGATACCACTGTTGGTATCAGAGAACATACGCCAAGAGTTGGCTCTGATACCACTGTTGTAACACCCCATTCTGGCTCACCCGTGAACCGACCCGGAAATGTCACTGACGACCGAACCGTTCGCTAATCTACTAGATTCGGTTAAGCTGCCCCGGATCTACTCTCAGCGTCTCAAGATGGAGATGTAAATATGAAATGCATGAATGACAACGATTGGGTTCTAATGCGGTCCTACATGCATGTTATGATGTACAAGCAAAATAAGACAAAACAATAAATGAGAAACCAAAAGAAAATATATACTACTACTTAAAAACGGACATAATTTCCCCTAAAAGTGCAATACGGGCCAACCTGTCCACAACAAAGGTATATAATTATTTTATCAAAATACGACAAAACATAACAATCTAATGTGACATTCCATTATTATCTCATTTGATTTCATCTAAGCTGAGGCTGAACTCAAGGCTCCCTACTCATTTCATAACAAGCAATTCATTAAGACAAAAAAACATTCTAAATATCATTCACATAGCAATAACACACCATCATTATACATTACACGCGGCAGGGACATGTGTGCGCGGTTCTGTGCTGCTCCTCCGCAATCCTGACAAGCTTTCATCCCTCGCATTTCTCACCTACATATATATAGAAAAACCGTCAGTAACGAGTGTTACCAGCCTAGAAATAACTAATATCAATCTGGAACAGGAGAGCAAACTCTCCTACTGAATGAAAACCATATACTTCCTCAAGAACACTCATCAGGGCATATATGGGAGTCGTCGCCCTCGGGTCGACAGCGTCCCCCTTTCTTTCTCATTCTCATACCTTGGCCATTTCTCTATCACTTCTCGCATCAAATCTCATTCCTTTCCGCCCTTTGCACTTCCATATTACTCTTGGCCTTCAGTACGAAGGCCGAACACTATCAGGCAGTCGCCATTAGTACCCTTTGAAACCACAAGTCTAGACATGCGCTGCATTGCAGTACCCGTGAACCTCCACACTTCTCCGGGTTTGAGGAACTCAAAGGTGGATTTGTTAGAATCCCTCAGGAATGAAATGGACCACACACCATTCCAGAGCCCACTATCGACTCACACGTGCCCGCTCGTGTAGCACGGTGGTCGGATTTCCCTCATTCAATCTCTTACTGAAAACGCGAAAACTATACATATATATAGGTCTAGGTTGGGATTTATACAATAGGCCCGAAGGCATCGTGAGCTAGATCTGAAGTGTAAAAACCATGAAAATTATTATAAGACTTGAACCTAAATATTATGAAATAAATATATATGAACTGATATGGTTGGTTATCAAGTCGACCGATCATGGTTCGACTTAAGGTTACCTAGAAAATACCTATTCATGAATGAATGATGGGGTGTGAGAATTTAATGAAGGGATCGTTGAACCTAGGAAATACCAATGGATGATGGGGTGTGAGAATTTAATGAAGGGGCTCGTTTAACCTAGGCAATACCAATGGATGATGGGGAATGAGTATTTAATGGAGGGAATGGTTGAAGTGTATATATATGCAGGAGGAGGGAGTACTTCATCCCTCATCTCCGTTCCAGGCGACCTCCCCATTACTGTGTGAGTATTTCATCCCTCATCTTGTTTGTTTCCATTAGGATTCTTGCATGCAAGATTTGTTGCAGACGCCTTGCCAAGTTGCTAGATCTCCAGCGTCTTATGCATGGGGTTCTTGTCGATTGCTTAGTTGTTTTGTAAATGGACATGTTAATAATTAAATTATCAATTAGATAATGGAGATTTGGATGGGGATAATTAATAATTAATTATCATTAGAATTGCTGAAAATTTAATAAGGAATAAAGACTAACATGAACTAATTACATCATTTAAAATTGATAGCATATTAGTCATGTAAGTTGCATGTAGGTTCATGCAAAATAAAAATATACTAATGTATAATTTTATGCCCTCATTCAGATTAGGGTTCACGGGTCACAGTCAGACGAAATCACAAGTCAAGTACATATAATAGGTAGAACATCGTACTTTCCTTGTTGGTAGCCTAGGTCGGCCTGAGCCCAGATTCGACCACCATGCACCGAGTGCAACCGGGGTCAAAGAATTGACTCAGTCCGACACGGGGTCGTATTATGTGCGTAAATTGTGTAATGCATCGACATTGTTTTGGAGTAGTGATAGCCGCCCCATAAAAAGGCTACGGCCGGGGTGAGCGAGGCACAACGATTCCTCCATCGCACTGGAGTGCAGTGATAGCCTCCCCATAAAAAGGCTACGGCCGGGTGTGTGAGGCACTGGCACTAGAGTAGGCAGTGAGAGCTTCCCCACAAACGGGGCGTAGCATTCACCTGAGTGCAGTGATAGCCTCCCATAAAAGGCTACGGCCGGGGTGTGTAAGGCACTGGCACTAGAGTTGGCAGTGAGAGCTTCCCCACAAACGGGGCATAGCATTCACCTGAGTGCAGTGATAGCCTCCCTATAAAAAGGCTACGGCCGGGGTGTGTGAGGCACTGGCACTAGAATTGGTAGTGAGAGCTTCCCACAAATGGGGCGTAGCAATCACCTGAGTGCAGTGATAGCTTCCCCACAAAAAGGCTACGGCCGGGGTGTGCGAGGCACTGGCACTGGAGACGGTAGTGGTAGCCTCCCCACAAAAGGGCTATGACCGGGGTGTGCGGATCACAGCGGATACCTCCTCCGCATTGTTTTGGAGTATAGCGGAATCGCTCCATCGCATATTAAAATAAACATAAGGAAATAGTGGAATGTACTTGATTTGTTTTATCTATTATACTACTTAGTGTTGTAATCACTAACGCAGAATTACCTCCGCAGGTGTGCAGATACAAAATTACGTGATTGACAACCAGGGCATGGAGCAAAACAAATATGAGGACTCCTATTATTATTTATTTGAGAAATAAGTGTGGCTACTGGGAAACGGTCTAAGACTGTGGGATCTTTATATTTGTTTTTGTGAAAAAAAATGTTAGACATATTTACTTAATTGTGAGTAACACCTGGCCAGTTAGGCCCACAATGTTGTGACAAATGGCCTGGTCATTACATGACGTTCGAAAACAAACTCGAGGGATCTCATCCTTGAGGGTTATTAATCCGAAAAATCGTTGGCTAAATGGCCCAACTTAAGTGGGATCCGATAAAATGCCACTTAACTCGTCCTGCACATGATAAATCAAATACACAATAGAGTAGTGTAAAAACAGAGAACGAGTCCTAAACGGACCTAGTAGAAGCTCTAAATGGGTCCACGTGCCTAGGCGGCGAGTTCCTACACAGTACCTACACAATCAAGCTAAAAACTAACGCCCGCATGATGAATCACACATCCTATAGCATGCACACACTATCAACACAATCATGCATCAATCAACACACATCAACCTATATCAATTCTAGCAAGTCTACTTAGGCTAGTTTGCATTAGATCATGATCATTACCTAGTTACCCTAATTAGTTTCTTAGCCTCCATTTTTAACACCACTCAATCAAACAAATTTCATATTTATCCTTAATCAAATCCACATTTATATATATTATTATAACACATAATTCACCAATGCTTTCAAATAATTAAGTTAAAATAAATTATACCTCACGTCGTCGAAAATCGGCGATGGTTAGGGTTTCCGTTTCATGGCTCGAAACTCGAATTCGGCACCTAGCGGCTTCCGAAGTCCGATCAGATTGAATCGGGTGCCTTCGGTGGATGATCCGGCGAATTTCCCACAAATCCAATTTTCCGGTGGTTCTGGCGGTTTTCCGGCGAGTGTCGGCAATTTTCTGGCGGATTCCGGTGGTTTTCCAGCGATGATTTAGGACGGGGCAATCAGGGGGTCTATCGGCACCAGCTTGACGAGCTTGGTCCAATGGTGGCGTCAAACAGGGTAGCCGGGGCAATGATGGCTGTCAGCAACGGCGTGCACCGATCGGGGCTACGGCCGACCTCGACGACGGTCGGGATGATGGGGAAACGTCGGCGTCGAGGAGAGGGTGAGACCTAATGGCGGTGGAATCCGGCTCAGAGTGGCGACGGCCAAGGCGGCTTCCTAGCATCGCGGTGGCGCACCGACAGGCGATCGGTGGCCGAGGTCTTTCGGGACAGCATGACGACGGCGAGGGGACGATGGGCGGTTGGTTCCGGTAGTAGGGCAGCAGTCTACGGCGGTGGCAGCGACGAACGAAGTGGGCGGCGAGGGTTTTGGGAGGAGAAAGTGTCAAGGAATGGAGAAAACACCCCCAATGGCAATTTCGTAAATAAGTATTGACTTGATTGCTACTCGAGTCAAAATATTAATTAGTTCATAATAAATTCTAAAACAAAACTAGAAAAATATGGGAAAATAACATAAAATAAAACAAGCACATTAACATCCAAATGACATGCTCTATAATTAATAACCCATCCGAATATAATCTAACGCGTCCTAATGCGTTGTTCGACCTAAAACTATTTATACGATCAAACGTATAAAAAGAAAAAATAATGCATACTTTCATATATTCTGATAACTCATTTCTCACCATCTTCTGGACGTAATCATCATATATTCAGGTACACCTGACTCTCATCGCTCATAACTGACAGCTGGCCTCGACTTAGCATGCGGTTCATGAACTAACTCGACTCGAACCAACGGTCGAACCGACTAGTTCTGTAACGTAAAACCCTGACTCGAGTCACGGGTTTTACAACCTTCCCTCCTTATAAAAATTTCGTCCTCAAAATTTTAGATTAAGGAGGCGTCACTCTTGTAGCTATCTACTAAATGTGAAATCTGAAGTGGGACGCTTGCGTACCTATCACATTTGCCGCATCTTCTAGTGTTTCAGCAATCGTGGCTGTGTCCATCCCAGCTGTCCATGGTGGTACTGAGGACAGTCCTGCTGGTGGTGTTGTTTGCATTCTGCTCTGATCCAAGGCATGATGTTCTTGTCCTGTCATGACAGCTACAAGGCCTCTCTGCTGCTGTCTCAGTGGCTGTCGGTCTCTGCCTCTCTGGCCTTGACCTTGACCTTGTTGCCCTCTCTGCTGTGGTTGTTGTTGGGGAGTTGGGAGTGTCAGTCTCTGCAGATGTGTTGGGAGTGTCACCTGTTGGGTTTGGCCAGTTGGACAAGTTGCAACTCTATGCCCTCGTTGACCGCAACTATAGCATACGTCTGTGCCTACACTTCACTCTGCAGCTCTATGTCCTCGCTGACCGCTCTGCACTCACCTCCATGACGACGTCGACAATTCTGACAGAAGGGTGCTCTGTAGCCTTGAACTTGGGCATCCATAGCCCTCATGGCAATTGGTGCATCTAACCAATGTCTCTGTTGTTCTCCCTGCTCTGGTTGATACGGCCTCGAATGTTGTAGCCTCTGGTCAACATCCCGGCCTTGCCTGCAGCTCTCAGAACATCACCGAAAGTAGCGAACTTCCTATCCAAATAGGCCATCCTGATCTCGTGATGGAGGCCTTCATAGAAATGCTCTATTCTTCTTCCTTCGGTCTGAACCGAATCTGGTGCAAATCTCTACAACGCTCTAAACCTCGTCTCATACTGTACAACTGTCATAGGCCCTTGCCTCAACATCTGGAACTCTCGTTCCTTCCTTCTCCTAACATTTGGTGGAAAGTACTTTCCATCGAATTCCACTCTGAATTCCTCCCAAGTGATGTCCTAAGGCTGGCGATGAGCAAATCCAGAATTCTACACTGACTCCACCATATCCGCGCTTTGCCTTGGAATGCTCCTGTGACAACGCGCACTCTGTGTTCTACAGGGCATGCCATACTATCAAACACTCCTATGGCCGAAGATATCCATAGGAATGCCTCCTCCGCATTCAACATCTGGAACTCTCGTCTGCCATTCTTCACGAACCTCTCATATTGCCACAGTTCCAAACTCCTTACGTCTATAGATATGTTTGATCCCTCTGCTTGCTCATATCGGGAAAACTGTGATCCCGTACCAATTGGTACACTGTCACCTCCAATTGCTCCACTCCCCCTTGCGGTCTACCCGTTACCTGCTATCGCGGGTCCATTGACGTCTTGTATCATGCTTGCCTGAAGTGGGGCAACCAGAGGAGCTGTTGCGGGGGTAGCTCCCTGTTGCAGCGGTGGAGGAGGAGGCGGCAGTGGAGGGTCCATGGGCGCTACTGGCACTCCTTGTGCCTCTTCATCCATGGCCGGTCTCCTCTCTGCTCTAGCCACTGATAGATATATCTGTCCAATCTCTCTCACAAATTCCTCCCGATTCTGCGGCATTTGCATTCGAACCTTAACTAGCCTAGCTATCATAACATCCCTTTCCTGTCGAATACTCCCATTGCGGTGA